>CAUYON010194766.1:0-50624 GCA_963573935.1 Arctocebus calabarensis | reverse complement strand
TCCTCAGAGTTGGGGAGGTGTCTCTCCCAGATCAGACCCTGGCAGAATCACTGTGTTGTTACTGGATCTTTGTAGGGAGTGACCCTGTGTTTCTAATGATTTCTCAAACCCTGCAGGGTGGAGAGCTTAAATCCTCCTCAGTCTGCTTAGAAGACACTTTACATTGCTAACTTGTGCTAAGCAGAAGCTTTCCTAGGAAAGCGCTGTGGCTGGGATAACTCCCTAAGTGGCTATTCACTTACCCAGTGTGCCAAACCTGGTATCACCCTATGCCCCTGAGAGCTAAGACTGCAAGGCATCTCAGTCCCCACCTTTAGGCTGCTCAGTCACTAGATTACTCGCTCCCACCTAATGCCTGTTCTGTGACCCTAAGGGTGGGGCTTGCCAGGGCAGTTCTCCCACAATGGCTCCACACAGCCCACCATCAAACACTGGCAGCTCTGTCTGGCTTGGTGACCCAGTCTGGGGCCCCAGACAACACTCAAAAAACCCCGCACACCTGCCCAAGTTCTCCCAAGGCAGTTCAACCAAGTGCCAAGTCCAAAAGAAACCCAAAGGGCTCACAGGCAAGGCCTTTCCAGCCTGCAGTCCCACTGTTGCCCCACCCACAGCTGCCGACAGGATCAGACCGAAGGAATAGATGCAACCACTTGCCCAATCTCCGCCGCTTTAGCCTTCCTCAGCATGTCCAGAAGACTCACGCTGTCTCCCTGTGTCCCCAAAGGGAAGTTTCTGGGCATATCCTGTGTGGCAGAGATGCCTGAAGTCCTCTCTCCCCAGTCTCACCGTGCCCAGCCGCAAGGAAGCTGTTACTCGGCCACCATCTTGCTCCACCATCTGTGTCTGTAATTCTTAAGTGGTCTCTTGAAAGCCCCTTCAATTAACTTGAGGTAGAGTGAGGAACAGCCACACATCTTCCTCTTGGAAGAGGTTGTGATTCAAAGCACATTAACAATTTCTCCAAACATTACCCTCATCTTCAATATTCTAACAGTTTTTTGTAGTTTCCTCAACATGAATGAGAGCTTTATGAGTCATCGGATTCTTGTCCTCTTTTGGAACTGATTCTGTCTCTCCTCTGTTATGTGATATCTATTGTCAAAATTCCTATGGTATCAAACTAATTATCTGTCTCTTTCACAACAGCATGAGGTCCTAAATGAGAAGGGTAATATCTTTTAATCTTCATGTCTCCAGTCTTTGACACAAGGTAAGAACTGAGAAGTCAGTAGTGTCGAAATAAGCATCTAGTAAAGAAGGATAACATTCTGAAATATGACATCTGTGCCCGGCTTGGTGGATTTAAAATCACCATTAGGGAAAGGCATATTTAATTAGTTTGTAAGAGATAGTGTCTTTCAAATTCAGAGAAATAATAAATGGTGCTAATAGAGACACTTCTTTTAGTTCAATGATTTGAAGCTGATGAGTCCCTATTGAAAATCTCATTGCAAAGATTTATGAATGAACATTACAAAAAAGAAAGGTGGGCTCAAAGTTGAAAAGGGTGACTATAATAGTTGTAATAAAATGAAGGCAATTCATTGATCTTCAAGGCATAAGTCTAAAATTCACTCTTGAATGTAGGGATTTTACTATGTGAGAAAACATTTTACAGATTCTTAAAAAGTAGATCTTAATTTTCTCAAATAAAAATTTGTGTAGCTAAAAATCTATATGTCTTTAAATGAACACTTTTAAATATTGGCCTATGTCTTGAGAAATGGTGGTCATTAGTTGATGAATAAGTACATAAATGTTGGTCTTGAATTCAATTCCTTTCCAATTTTTTTTATAATGCAACCTACTTTCAAAACTAAAATCTGAAACACAGATATATTTTCCAGAGACCAACACAGTTCATTTTTCATTCTGATGGATATCTCATTTATTAGGCACAGAATTCACTGTGCTCCAGTGCCAAGAATTACTAAGCAACAGAACATATGTAGGCGGATGTGATGTTTGCATATTCACACAATATGACATTTACACCGAGATCAGAAGTATATTATTGCTAAAAGGAAGGGATAGTAATAGAAAAAGAGGTAGTAATATTCTTTTATTTTATAAAGTACCATTCACAAAAGTATCTCCATAATCTTAACAAATAACCCTCTGCTACAGAAAACAAGCAAATCCAGAGTGACATTTACAACTCCCCAAATTTAGTTCTCCCTAAATGCCAGAAAGGAAAACATACTGCTTGAAGCGTGTTTTTCTGCCTTCTATAGTATAACACCTAGTATGGCGTGAATACAGGAATTGCTGATCAGCCTGAGTTGAATACTAACTGTTTTACAGCATCAAAATTAGGAAATATTCTGGAGTGTTCTACTCAAGATATTTCTCTGGGGACCCTGAAACTTGGCAATTTTCTCTGATAGGCAGCTACTTCTGTTCCTAAGCTGTCACTATGCTGAATGCAAGAATCAAATATGAGTACAAGGTCAAATGTCTGAGTAAATGTGACTATTTACAGACAAAGAAAAATGTTCCCATTGCCAAATAATACATGAGCCAGCCCTCTTCAAATGGATACATGGGTTAAGGAAATGACTTCAAAACACTGTCCCTTGCAGCCAGCCTATAATATGCCCATTTAGGTTGTATATCAACTTTTAATACAATTTACAGGCAGATTAAATAAATGAAGAAATGTTTTTGGAGGAAAATCTCCCACAATACCTTGCAGAGCAAGATGGATCATTCTGCACCATAGGCCTATTAATATACTTCTGATCTTGATGCAAATGTCATATTGTGCTTTGTGAAACAATTATCTTGTGTAGTCTAAAATTCTGAATTTAATAATAGGTACATTTTTAGAATATTAAATACTTCTTCACATTCTTGCCTAAATATCCTCAGCTGAGATCTTCCATGGTGTCTTTGGGGGAAACCATTAGATTTCTAGATCAAAGGGTTTCCTCTGGAAATATGTTTTTTATAATAGATGTATTCATTCACCATGTTCTTAACAGAGTGAAAGGTTCTCAACTGGATGACTGTCTTCTTTCCAGCATATAGACTCCTACAGAGCTTTCATAATTTTCTTAAAGATTTAAATATGCCAGCTATATCTCCTAGGGGACTCCTACCTTTGCATAACCTTCAGATTAAATGCCCTACACTATTTAGTTTAAAGGCACTTGAAAAAAAGCAATAATTCTTTCTACTGGGAATACCAAAGGCTTTTTATAAACATGGTAGTACCTTGTATTAAAAATATATGCTGGGTCTTAGACTGAAGTTTGTGAAAAAGAACAAGAAAATAAAAATCGAGCTAACAACTGCTGGCTTTCTTTTTAAGAAGCACTATATGTTTTCATATCACAATGTGGTCTTTTGACAACATCCCTATCTGTAGATTTTTCCATCAGTTTTGTAGGAATATAGTTGCCATAATCACATGGGTGGCTGCACAGTTGCTGGACTTTGCTAGACTGCATCTCTGTACACTGTTCTCATGTACTTTTTTCCATCTGAATCAATTTATATAGCTGAGTGTAGTGGACCTATGAAAGGATGTTTCATTTCACCTAAATGTAGATACACTTGCAAGTTATATCCTTTTTAAAAAAAATGTTTAACATGAATTAATTTGATCTTTAGAGTTTAAAGTAGGAAATTAAACAATTTTCAAATAAAAACCTGAATTATCTGATGGGGTCCTAAGAGATCATCTTGTGAACAAATCAAACATACACTTGAACTACTATCAAAAAGAAAGAATATTTCTGTTATACTCTTCAATCCCCAGAGATGTTTAGCAAAGGCCATAAGTTCCCTGGAATAAAGATTTTTACTAAAAACAGAGAGACCATTTTCAGCAAAATCATCTGTATTGGTCATTTCTAAGCTTCATCCCAGATTTGCTAAATAGAGGTTACTAAGATGAGGTTCAGGTGTGTACATTTTTAATAAGCTTCCATTGTCATTTTGCTAGACTCTACAATTTGAAAAACATTGGATAAATACTGGGAAGCTAGAAGTTAATGTTATATGTCAGGCTATTGTAATCATAATCACATGATTTTAGATTGAGTTGGAGTCCCGACTATGGCTGTCCTTCTATTTCTTTACTGCAGGTGGTCTCTCTGTTGCTCAGATACCCCATCTGGGGAAGAGTATCATATTTTCCTTCTCCCAGCAAGCCTGGTTTGTACTGAACGCTGTTTGTCGATGTCCTTCTTTCCTTATAGTGGTGGTTTTTATGGTTCCAGGACCAGGTACACTAGCTCACATGGAATTTGTTAGATATGAAAATTATTGAGCTCCTCTGTAGACCTTTGGAATTAGAAACTCTGGAGACAGGGCATAGCAAACTTTGTTCAACCTTCTAGGTGATGCTGATGCATGCTGATGTTAGTTTGACAAGTGCTGCTACAGAAGAATTACTAAATTAGTAGGCAAAAATATGCAGTAGAACCCCCCTAGTTGACCACCTCCTTAAGATGACCTAATGTCCATAGACCAGACATGTGCCACCTGCATGTATCAGGACAGTCGGCCTAGTTCCTTCTGGTGACCACCTATATATGTTGACCAGTTTATTACAGCCTATTGAGTCACCTTACAGAGGGTTTACTGTATTAATATATAAATGCATTAATTCCTGATATCAGCTCTCACAGATAACATTTACATTTTAATACATGCCTTCCACACTGCAGCAAACATAGTAAAAGATTAATATGAAAAAGTGGGGACAAAGATTACCCTAGACTGGGTGCTTATAAACAACAGTTTTATTTTATTTATTTGTTTGTTTGTTTGTTTGTTTGTTTTGAGACAAAGTCTCACTCTGTACCCTTGGTAGAGTGCTATGAGTCACAGCCACTTAAGACTCTCAAGCTCAAACAATCCTCTTGCCTTAGCCTCCTGAGTAGCTGGGACTACAGGTGCCTGCCACAACTTTCAACTAGCTTTTCTATTTTTAATAGAGTTGGGGTCTCACTCTTGCTCAGGATGTACTAGTACTCTGAGCTCAAGCAATCCACTTGCCTCAGCCTCCCAAAGTCCTAGAATTACAGGTCTGAGTCACCATGCCCAGCCTAACAATAGAATTTTATTTCTCACACTTCTGGATGCTGGGAAGCCAAAAATAACAAGAAAGTGCTCACTTCTTGGTTCATGGACAGCTGTGCTTTTGCTGTGTCCTCACTTGAAGGAAGGGTGCTAGGGAGGTCTCTGAGGTCTCTTTCATAAGAGCTCTAATCCCAGGCATGAAGGCTCCACACACACGTCCTAATCACTTCCCAAATGTTCCACCTCCTAATACCGTAGCACTGAAGATTAGGATTCCAACATATGAAAGTGTGGGGGACACAAGCCCAGTCTAGCCGAAGGCTTTTCAGATTATAACTTTGAAACAGCAAAGACTTGCTTTGTGCTCACCAGCACGATGGAGAGAAGCAGGTCTCAACTCTCATGCACACCGAAATCAACAGAAGCACTTTGTTTTTACCTTAAAATAATTGAATTGGGGGGGGCTGCGATGTTTCTTCAGGTGATTCTAACATGTAAACAGGCTTGAGCACCACTGGCCTTGGTCTTTGGGTCTCTAACTTCAGCCCATCAGAACTACCTGGAGGGATAGTTACACCACAGATTGTTGGGCCCACCCCCAGAGCTTCAGAGTTAATAGGTCTAGTTTGATGCAGAGAATTTGCATTTCTAAAATTTAGTTGCTGGTGGTCTGTGAACAGAATCTGAGAATTCTCATAGTCACCCCTGATGTCAATTCTATTTTCTTGAAGCGAAGTAGGAGATAGTGAGCGTAAGGCCATAGAATTTGAAATGCAGTCAGGGCCATGTTCAAGTTCATCCCTTTGTTAGAGTTCTCATTCACTCCTCTAGCAAATACTGTATATGTATCTCACTACCTCCTCCATCTCTTTACTCTTTAGCTAGGCTCTCTATGAACAAAAGGAAACTCAGAAGGAAAATCAATTTAACATCATAACACCTCACTTTCTCCACATTGACTGACTTATCTAACATGTTCACTTTTAAAAGCAAAAGAGGTCTTAGGAAAGCAAAACAGATAATACCAAGTACATAATCCATGTGGTCAAAAGGATTTGCTTTACTCAGAGGGAAGCGCTCCAAGTTCTTACTCTGAATCAAATTACTCCTAATTTATTTCACGTTCTAGCTGGGTTGATAATCTGATTTCTCGGTTGGCACCAAAATAAGATCAGAAAAATTGCAGAGTGAACAACTGATAAAGAAAACGATAAGTGAAAGTGAATAGTTTAAAAGTAGAAACAGAAGTAAAGATAAAAACCATGGAAGAATTTAAGAGGTGAAGAACTTTAGTACCCTTATTTGAATGCCCCTAAAAGTAACACTGAATTATTAATTTAAAAAAGGGTGCATCAAGGCAACATTACTCAGCAGGACAGAAATGCATTAAGACAGGTGCTGCTCCTGGGCAAGGACAATAATCCCAACTCACCAGGTACCTTCACCATTGGACAGGCGCTATTCTGGTGCTTTTTCATAAACCAGCTTAATTAGTCCTCACATCACTCCTGTGGACGAGTCACAGTCATCTTTAGGTTCGCTTATCGATGAGGAAAATAAAGCATAGACAAATTAAGTATTTCGCCCAAGATCACATGTCTGAAAGAGCAGAGGTGGACGTTTGAGGCTGGAGAACTGCACCCCAGACTGTGCACTAGATCACCCTATCTGTCTGGTCATGGTAGCTTTGCTATTGGCAACTCTCATCCACCTCAGAAAGGCACAAACTATGGAGAGTTTTTTGTGGCAGGAGGGGGGTTGTGCAGGAAAAGTTAATGTTTGCTGTATATTTTTTCAAATAGAGTATTTTGAAGAAGACAAGATTAGTTCGAGAAAGTACCACAAATGCAACTGTACAAACCCTTGGACTATGTAAGTCTTCATTGTCAATAGTTGGCTTTTATCTTATGACTTAAGAAGTTCTATGTTTTAGAAAAAAGTTTCCCAGGAGAAAAAAATAATTTCCAGAAACTTTCTCAAGAATTTTTGAATATATATTACAAAAACAAATTGAAAGATTGCTTCTTCTTCTTCTTTTTTCTAGTAGAAAAAAATAGAGCCAAATAGATACAAAGCCATTGTGATTGTCAGCCAACAGCATGCAGACTCCATGGGAAATAAAATAACCATCCAAAGAACACAGGCTTCTGTTTGTTGAATTAAAAGAACAGTTCTATTAGCTGTGTGACAGAAAAAAATTAATAAACATTTGGTCCTGCTCTAACATTCAGCCAGAGGAAAACAGTGCTACAAAGCCTGCAGCGTTTCTGATGATGTATTTTTAAACTTTTGTTTGGCAAATTAAATGAGAACATTCCAATCATCCGGACAAAATATTTCAGTTAGTATTTTTTTTAAGTACAATTAATTAGTAAGTTAAGAATTCTACTGACAACTCTTTAAATTTCCAGAAACTTTCTCTAGGACTATATGATTTTCAATGCATTAGGGAAAGAAAAGACACGTATGGGGAAGCTCCTCTTGTTTGAAGAGTGTAGAATTCTTGAAGGATTGGAAGGTTAACCTAAGATTCAGATTTCTCAGAAAGTCTCCAGATTCATCCATTCTTGATTGTTTATTTATCTCACTGTCCCAAGTGAATGAAAATTGATTTCACTGTCCCAAGTGTATAAAACTAACTTTTGATTAGCAATAGCCTTAAAGAATTGCTTAGTGTTTACATTTATGTGAGAGTCAATTCTTGATTTTTCTTTTGAGAAGGGAGAGGCACTGCTTCAAACGTTATTTTGGTCGAAGTTTTCTTTGCTGTGCTCCATGGTTAAAGCACTTGGGCAAGTGCTGTAGAAAAATCTAAAGATGCTTTCCTGAAGAAATCAGTGCCAGGGTCCCTCTGTTGTGATCAAATTCTTCTGGGTGAGCATACTGCTGAGGTTGATTTCATTAAGAGAACGCCAGCCATACCTACTGCCCTTCTGATCTACAAAGCATATGGATTTATGTTAAGCTGGCATCTGCAGGTCAGAAATTACAATGAATTTAAACTGATACTGTTTATTTCTAACTAAAGCCTTCTAGAAAGAAGCAGCAGAGAAGATCTAATGCATACACATTCTCACTTCTGATCTTGCATCTCATAAGAATCACAGGAAGCCTACATATTTGAACTTCATTGAACTTCTCATGTGGTAATTCACGTTCTCTAACCTTTAAAGGTTCTGACCTTAAATTTACCCAGTCTCCTTATTTAAAGACTCACATGGAAGTCACTTGTGTATGTATCTTGAAGCTGCAGCAAAGAGAAGTAATCATTACTCTCTACCTTCTACATAAAATCCAGATGATAAGTTTGTCTTTGAAGTCAGTTCTTCCAATGAGGAATTTGAAACTTCCTATATTTCTTTTTATTTTTTCTTCCACAGTCACTAGGGAATTTGGGGGCAAAACTAGTGCTCAGAGACTGCAAACATCTGAGAGTTCATGGGTAGAATACTGCTTTATTTCCTTTATATCAGCGGCTCTGAACCTGTGGGTCGCAACCCACAGGAACTGTATTAAAGGGCTGTGGCATTAGGAAGGCTGAGAACCACTGCTTTATATTGACTTAATTCTTGTTACTTGCCTTGGGTATGTATGTCTTAATATTTTCTCAAAATTGTTTTGAAAAGAAACAGTACATACCTAAAGCCAAAAACCGGCTTTCTTTTATCTTTCATGTAAAGTTACAAGTAGGATATCGTTTAAGAAGTTTTACATGTCATATTATTTCAGCTATTGTGACGGACCTTGAAAAATCCATTTTTCTGCCATATTTCTTTTCTTATTTATTCTTGTACCCTAGAAGTATAATCAATAAACAAGCACTCACTATCAACCTCCAAAATATATAGTCATATTTTATTTTGAAAACTAAACACCCCCTGTGATGAATTACTGTCATTAGCAAGATGATTGTGCAGAAACTTCAGACCATTTGGAAATGACTGAGCAGCTGACAGAAAAGGTGGGAGGGGGCAGAGGCAATTCTGTCCCAATTACTTTCTATATGTTTCTACTTGACATTTCATCAAACTAAACTTTAAAAACATTTCTAACATTTTGGTTGTTGTCAGTTTTCCAAATGAGGAGAGGAAAGAATTTTTTCATGTCCAGCTTTTCCCTAGTACCTAGGGCAGGATGCTCCCCTAACCACAGCTCTATCCAGTGAGGACAGATCTAATCTTGAGAAGTCAACAGCAGGAAATATGCATTTTATAGATGGAATATGATAGTTTTTTATGGAAAAGTTGTCTTATCTAAATTCAAATTTTAAATAAGTCAGTGATCATGGCCTTAGAGGGGATATAAAAGAAAATACCAGGTATTATGAAAAACCAGGACTATGAGAAAGTTAACCTAACTGGAACTTCCAGATGGGCTACACCCAGACATTTCACTATTTGGGGCTACAAGAAGGAGGGTTAGGCAGCATATGAAAGCATCTAATTTTGGTTTTCTCATTATCAAATTATCCAAGAGTCTTAGGGATAAGGCTTCTGCTTGGAATTAATGTGTTCAATCTAATTTTCTTCAAATTTTTTCCCTATAAATCTCTGACTAAACTCTTATTCTTTTCTCCAACCTTACCCTAACCTACTTTTCTCTCCTCCTTCTAGTTTGGTCACTTTAAAACTTTAGTAAATATAAGAATCACCTTCCAGTGTTTGTTGAACACAGACTCCTGGGCCCCAACTTAAGTTTTTCTGGGGTGGGACCAGAGAATTTATATTTCTAACAAGTTTCAGGTGATATTGAAACTTCAAGTGATATTCAAGCTGTGGTATTGTTGGTCCCAATACTACAGCTTGAGAATTACAACTAAATACCATCAAACCCACTAGAGAGAAGATAGAATTTCCTACCAGTTCAGATGGAACAAGGGATGACTTCAATGACCCGCAACTGGAGCTGGAAATCTGCTCATTTTACTTGATATTAGCTAACATGATCATTTTCTATGCAAAGCACAGGATTGCCAGAGAGGAAGACCATATCCAGAGGCCATTGCAAGCTTTCTATACCTGGGTGTTCTACTGCCTTTTTTGGACTCCCTTCTCAGTTTTAGTTTCTCCTGTGATCCCCTAGAGAAAACTTCTGTATCAGGAGCCCTCTCCCACCTGTCACTAACATCTCTCTTGGTCTCCTTCTTCATATCCACTTCTTATGACCACCTCCCTCTGCCAAACTAAAGAAAGTTAACAATATCACAGAATGCCATTGGGATTTAACTCAAATAAAATGAGTCTGCATGTGCTAGCGTTAGGTAAGTGTATTCCATTTGGAAAGGCAAAGTATCAAACTTCCCAAATATGGGAATGTAAAAGGAAGCAGATTTTTTCATTAATACATTTCTATCTTAGTAATTTTTTAATTTTGTTTTTATGCATCTTGTTATTTCAATTCCAAAATTTAACACTCATTGGTTTTTCAACATACTTGAAGAATCAAACATAACTATAATTGTCCAACATGCTCATATCCTTATTGAACACACATGTGTACATGCATCATATTGAGCATGTTACTAATTCTTGTTTTGAGAAGAAGGGCAAGAATTTGTGTGTAAACATACACAAAAGCAATGATACATGGTAAGACAAGATACCCAACACGGAGAGATATCAAAGAAGCAGTCTATGGAAGGCCAAAGAGAAGACTATCTATCACTTCTGACTAAAAAATTTGGGAGGATGGGGCGGCACCTGTGGCTCAAAGGAGTGGGCGCCAGCCCCATAAGCCAGAGGTGGCAGGTTCTAACCCAGACCCAGCCAAAAACTGTAAAAAAAAAAAAAAAAAAAAATTGGGAGGATGTAAAGCAGTTAGGACTCTAAATGATCCTTAGGCTGAGCCTGTGGCTCAAAGGAGCAGGGTGCCAGCCCTGTATGCCAGAGGTGGTGTGTTCAAACCCAGTCCTGGCCAAAAACTGCAAAAATAAAAAAAATTCTTCAATAAGAGAAAGGATAGGTGGAAATGGGGAAGGGCCAAAAGACTCAAAGGGAATGCAGCCCCATGGTCATTCCAATGATCCAGAAAGGCAAGTCAACATATAATCCCTACCACCATGGGCTCAGTGGTTTTCAACAGATTTGAGGGTTTGGGGAAGGAAGGAGGTCAGAATATCTGAATCCAGGCCTTTATATTAGAATAATGGCATTGATGTTAAAGATAAATTATCACGGATATGATATAAGGCTCACATGAAAAGAGTTTTACAAACTGCAAAAGTCAATCAAAAGGACTTTAACACTAGTAACACACTTGCTTGGGCTGTGCAGTCACATCTTACATTCTCAGAATAGACTCTTACCCTCTCTCCTTGTCTTCCTGGTGAGAAGAGGGGCACCTGAACACCAACCAGGAGCTCTGGAGCTCACTCGGACTTCACTGAGGACACTAGTTTGCTCTGTGGCCATGGCACCTAGCAATGGACTCCAAGTAATTCATACCTAAGAGACAGCATAGAAGAGGAAATACAGTACGTCCCTTAAATAAAGTAGGGGAAATAATTATCCCCTCTCTGTTCAAAGTTTCTAGATCTACTTTTAACAACTTTCATAACTGATTCTTTAATCTCACCAATTCTTCCTGAACTTTCTGATCTTCATGCAATGCATGGGTTGAATTCATTGCTTGCCTTATCCCCCCAACAGCCACATGTCATTAACACACCCGAATGCTCTGGATCCAGCCTAACTCCCTGACCTACTGCCAGACTCCTTCCATTTACATTTCTGGATCATATCTTTGATTAGCCATGTCACAGCTTCCTTTATTTCCCATGTTCAAAATGAGAGTTTACTATCATTTCCTTAAAAAGAATTGAGCTGATAGAGTCACGGTATTCTTTGTGCTACACAGGCAACAGGTATAATTTCATATAGAGACAAACATTTTGTTTTTAAAGTAAAAAGTATTATGCAAGCACACTTTTCAAATCTGTTATTAATATCCATTTTAAATTGCAAGTAATAAATTCAAACTAGATCACAAAAATTAGGTTACTTAGTGAGGTAAATATTAAATTATCAAAATGACAACTGCTGGTTTGGCAATGTCAAATTAAGAGGAAATTGAATGCAAGGCTCCTGAAGAAAGAGATGTTCAGCAGATTGGAAGGAAATCAATTAAAAACTGGAAGGATTGGTTTTGGGTAGAATTAGAGAAAACAGCTGATACCAAAGACCTGAACAGGAAGTAGGATTGAGATGATTATAAAAGCAGATGACTTTTCCGTGTGGCTCATCAGCTACTAAGCTACTAATGAGCTGTGTATAAACCCTTTCGTCATGTCTCAACTGGATCAATTCAACAACAGGTCTCCTCGCCTATGATCTTGGTTCTCCTAAACTCTGTAGCCAGAAATATCTTCCTAAATTTGATCATACCATTGAACTAACTTTAAGCCCTGTAGAGGCACTTTGTCACTCTCAGGTTAAAAGTCAGGATCCTTAATTTGCCTTACAAATGCTTCATGATACGGGACTCACTTCCCTCTGTTGCCTCATTTCTCCACATCTCCACCCCCACTTAAACCCTTTCCCCAACACACATTTGTAAAACTAACTAAATTATTGTAGAAACAGTGTTCTAGATTGAAATCTAGATTCTTCCATATACTTAAATTTTCCAAGTCACTGAAAAATTCTGAGATGCACGTCCTTATCTTTAAAAATTGGTATAGTATGACAAAAATACCTGTAGTAACCTAAGTAATAGGACATGTAGCAGCTTATGTAACCACATATGTAGCAACCTATGCAGCAAGATGTGTAGGAACAGGGACAGTGGGCTTTTGCAGAGACAAAGTAGCAGTTACTGGATGTTAATGATCACATTTTGGCAGTTGGAAATTGATCAGCTGTGGCATTCCAGTGAAGGGGGTGGGGCTCAGGGGAGGGGCGGGGTATGTTCTTAATAAATAGCAGCTGCAGAGGTTGCTTGGGGCCTTCCTCCTCACCCCCCACCCCTGACACGTATGGGAAGATCCACCTCCTGCAAGCTTGGCGCTTACAATCCATTGTCTGGCCTGCTTCATGGGTAACCACACCAACGAATACCTACTATGAATGTTTTGAGGGAGAATTAAAGATAAGGGTCTAATCCTGAGTGCTTAATAAATGTTAGTTCTTGTTAGGCAACAGACATACAAGACCTATAATTGTTGAGCAATCCATATCTTTCTTAACACTACACACTTATCTCCCCATGTTATCAGTTCTATTTGATATGTGGCTTATGATCCACTTTCTTGAGGAAGACCTGGCTGATGACTCCTAAGTGACAGAAGCTGCCTATTTTTGTCCTCATAGTGCGTGCTTTGTATAGGGCATATCAAATTTGATTTCTGTAGAGGGCAGTCAAAAATTGGTTTTGATATATGCCTCTTGCTTCCTCTGAAGCCCTTTAGGGCAAGCATCTTATCCTTCTTTTGCTAGCCTCAGTGTCTATTGACTACAAAATTCTTAGTAAAAGTAATAAATTTAAAATGGATGGATGTATGGCCACAGAACAAATGGGTACGGTGATTTAGCATTAAAATAGAGGCAGGAAGTAGGTATGAAATCCAAGGATACTTTTCTCTGCCCCTAGATTATGCTAGCATTTGAATGAAGAGTTCCCAAATGCATCCCTTCTTTACTGCCTAGAAGGTACAGAGGACTTCGAGTCAATGGAACATGCTAGTAGAAGCCATGTCTACACAAAGCTGATAGTGATTGGGGAAGTAGAAATTCTGGAAGAAGCCGAGAGTTTTAATAACTTAAGAGAAGAGAAGTGATTTTAAGGGAATCTTATGAGGCCACCCATCACCAGCCAGGTTCTGAGTAACCAGACAGATGAAATTTCTAAATTTTATACTATTTTTTTGCATTTCCTTCCCAGAAAATTAAAATGTGAATATAGTAGCTGCAATAATTAATTAATTGTAGTACATTCACCTTTATAGGCTTAGAGCTTAAACCTTGTGACCCAAGGATTTGTATGCAAATTAAATTCTCTAGAGTGATTTTTGATCTGCTCCAAAGAACTAGTTATAACTCTAAATTCTAGTGGTGTTTCTAAGGAGCACCCAATCCCCTTCCAACAGGTACTAAGGTTTAAATCATGAGGAATGAGAAAGTTTTCAAAGCATATATTGCAAGCAGATTACTCTTTCTCTATTATTTTCAGAGAATAAAAAGAAGAGAAGGTCAAAGGAAGTGTAGATAACACATTTTATATCTGTGTGACAGTGATGCAATTAAGGGACACTGAAGCAGAAAAGAGTCCAGGGGTATCAGCAATCACTGACCCAGGAAACAGCCGGATGAGAACAAACAGAAATTGGCTACTGGTCAACAGAATGTGTCTATACATGCCACAGGACAGAAGATGTCTGATGGACAGTCTAAAAACAGCATCTGAAGCTCCTCCCACTCCCAGATCTTCTCCATGCCAACAAATGAACTAGATTAACAAGACTCAGAAAATCAGATTCACCACTGTAATGGGGGTTAGAATGAAAAAATCGATTTAGATTTAGTGGTTAGATTGGAACAGTATTCTCCTTTTATTACCTGAAGGCCAGTAATATTGTAGATGAGAAACCAATACATTCATTCGGTCCTTCATCCTATAAACATTTATTGAGCACCTACTATTTGCCAGGTCCTGTACTTGGCACTGGACATATAAAGATGAATAAAGTATAATCCCTGCCTCCTGGTAAGTTAGTCTTGTAGAGGATACTAATATGAAAACACTAAGTAAGATATAGTCTCACAAAAATGATATTATAGAAATACAAGGGGGAGGTGAACATAATGGATAGAATGAGTATTATTAATAGAAAAATTGGCTAGTGATAGAATCTGCAGAGATTTCCTAGAGGAAGTAAGCCTTGGGTCTTGACCAGAGAGTCTTGACCAGAGAGTGTTACTCAGTCTTTGGATGATAGCAAATATTGGGAGATAGGAAAGAGAATGAAGAACTCAGTTCACAGAAGCTTCCACTTATCCCCCATATAACACTCTGTGGCATCTGACTTGAGTTCTCAAATTATTCTCAAATATTATTTCTTCTCTTGTATACTAAATTTTGAAGCACAAAAAAAATAAAGCTTATATGAAATATCTATAAAAAGAGGGGGGGGCTTAGCCACACCCAATGTGGAATCTACAGGAATAAGCAAATGTATTTCAGGTCAAACTAAACTCTTGTTTGTCTTAGGTATTTCATGTGAACTTATTATTTACCAAAGCAATCTTAAGCAATAAGGATAAATCTGGAAGAATCACATTACCTGACTTCACATTATACTATAAGACTATCATAACGAAAACAACATGGTGCTTGTAGGGGCTGGACACACAGACCAATGGTCCAGAATAGAGGATCCAGAAATAAACCCATATAGCTGCAACCAACGAAGTTTTGACAAAAACATACGACGAGGAAAGGATACCCTATTCAACAAATGGTGCTCAGACAATTGGATAGCCACATCCATAAGAATGAAATTGGATAACTATCTTTCACTATATACAAAAATTAACTCAAGAGATATCGAACATTTAAATGTAAAGCCTGAAACCATTAAAATTCTTGTAGAAAACTTAGGAAAAATACTTCTGGACATTGGCCTTGGTAAAGAATTTGTGACTAAGACTTTCAAGGCAAAAAAGTATGAAAATAAAAAATAAAAAAATGTGACTTAATTAAACTATGAAATTTCTGCATAGCAAAAGAAGTAATCAACAGAGTAAACAGACAACCTACAGAAGGAGAGAAAATATTGGTAACTATATATTCAACTTAAGGGAATATAAACTCATCAAAAGATGAGTATCTAGATGGAGATCAAATCAGTAAGAATAGACAACCTCATTAAAAAGTGGGCAAAAGACATGAACAGACAATTTTACAAAGAAGATATATACAAATGGCCAACATAAATATGAACATATGTTCAGTTAGCATTAATAATCATCAGGGAAATGCAAATTAAAGCCACAATGAGGTACCAATAGATATTGACACAGATGTGGTGAAAGGGAACACTTATACACTATTGGTGGGAATGTAAATTAGTACAACATATTTGGTCGACAATATGGAAATTCCTTAAAGAACTAACAGTAGGCCTAACATTGATCCAGGAATCCCACTATGTAATATCTACCTGAAGGAAAAGAAGCCATTATATCAAAAATACTCATGTATTATTGTGTTTATCACAGCACAATTCACAACTGCACAGATATTGAATCAACCTAAATGGCCACCAACTGCTGAGTGCATAAAAAAAATGCAGCTTACCATGAAATACAGCTCAGTCATAAAGAAGAATGAAATATTTTTTATGGCAACTTGGATAGAATCGGAAACCATTATCCTAAGTGAAATAAGTTACTCAGGAGTGGAAAAAGACATCCCACACTTACTCACTTATAAGTAAAAGCTAAACAATGTGTATACAGAGCCGCACAGAGTGGATAATGAACTCAGAAGGCTCAGAGGACAGGAGGCTAGGAGCGCAGTGAAAGATCAAAAACTATCTGTCAGGAATGGCCCACATAACTAAGTCTCAAAGCTGCAGATGCTGGCTGGCATGGATGTAGAGAGAAGGGAACACATTATACTGCTGGTGGGACTGCAAACTAATGCCACCTTTTTGGAAGGAAGATGGAGAATACCAATTAGACCTCCCATTTGATCCTTAAATCCCATTACTGGGCATCTACTCAGAAGGAAAAAAAATCATTTTATCATAAGGACATTTACATTAGATTGTTTATTGCAGCTCAATTTACCATTGCTAAAATGTGGAAACAACCTTAGTGCCCACCAACTCAAGAGTGAATTAATAAGGTGTGGTATATTATACCAAAGAATACTGTTTAGCCAGTAAAAGAGATGGAGACTTAACATCTTTTGAATTAACTGGATTGATGTGGAATGCATTCTTCTTACTAATGCATCACAAGAATGGAGAAGCAAGAATTCAATGTACTCAACTCTAATATGAAGGCACTAGATGACCTAATACATGGTGGGGGGTAGGGGAATGAGGGAGCAGGGGAGGGAAGGAGAGGGAGGCTAGGGGGGACTTAGTATATGGCACACTTCTTGGGTGCAGGACACAATTATAAGTGGGACTTTACTAACAAATGCAATTAGTGTAACCCTAATCCTTTGAACCCTCGATGACTTCCAAACAACAACAAAATAATAATAATAATAAAACTATCTGTTAGGTACAACGTACTCTTTTCTGATGATGAGTATGCTACAAACCCTGACTTCACTACAAAATTCATCCATGTAACAACAACAAAAACCTCATGCTCCCTGTATTGATTGAAATAAAAAATAAAATAATATAAAATATTGGAAATGCTTTTAAATATACATCAGTAGAATACAGTTCTACAATGTAATATTATGTTGCCATAAAGAATGCCATATAACTTCTTTATATATAACATGGGATGATCTTCAAGGTGTAATAGTCAAGAAAGGAAATAAAGTACAGAATAGGCTACTAGTATGCTGCTTCCATATGTGTAAAATGTGTGTGCATGTGTGTGTGATTTTATATATATAGTATACATATAAATAGACACATACACCCACCATATGCACATATGTTTGTATACGCTACATACGCTTATGTTATCTAAGAGAGGATGGCAAAGTGACTATTAACCCTGCTTACATCTCGGGAATAAACTGAATGGCTTAGAGTGAAGTGGGAGGAGTCACAGATGCAAAACTACTACCACTTCTTCTGATAATAGATACCATACACATGTGATATCTATTAAAATAACTCAAACTGAATTTTAATGAACTTACTTTAATGTATGTAGCAAAAGGAAAAAGCAATCAGGGAAAATTATGATCAATTTCAACTGAGGCTATTTTTATAAGAGAAATGTTGAGGCCTCAGTATGAGAAACCTGAGGATAAGGGGCTGAAGCTGATTGTGGTTATGGGTCTGTGGAAATGAATCCGGTTGTGGCATTGATCCTTCTGAGAACAACTGGGTGGTGCCTGTTTTTCAACATGTGCATTATATAATTGCTCAAGTTTGTGTAATATCGATTATAAGTGGAAGTCAGGGGTGAGGTAGGAAAGGAGGAATAGATAATCTAATAAACGGGACACTGAAATAGGAGATATTTGAAGTCCAGAAGATGGAGGTTATCACACAAAATAGAAAAAGTAATCTATTTAAGGTAGGACACCAGTTTGTGGCAAGCACTGAAGGATTGGGGGAGTAGAACAGGTATGAGAATGGAACCATGGTAATAAGAGGGCCAGTTTGCTCCAAGGGAGGAGGCTGGCATTAGCAAAACAGTGTGACAGAGTCCCAGAGTCAAGCTCAGTGACATCCTCTACTGTCAGTAACCTACCAGGGACCTGGAGTATGGAGCTTGTTGAATTGGAGAGGTCCTGCACCATCGCTACCCGGGTCCACCAGGCACTCCCTTTCATGGTAGGGAGACCACATTGCAGGCCTTCTGCTGTGATTATCTCACAAAGGAAGCACACTGCAAGCATTGGGTGGCTGAGCAAAGAGCATCCAGACAAACAGGAAAAATTTCAGAGGTAGGTTGCATCTATAATCCCAGCAATGGAGATTATAGAAAACAAAAACCCATGAAATGAATCTTAACCTGAGAACAGGTGAGATGTCAACTGTATCTAGACCACAGGAGCCTGAAAACACCCCTATGACACTTTCTTGCTCCAGTTTAAAGTCAACAATTTACAAAACAAGTATGAATGCAGTCAATACATAGTTTGAACACTTTAGAAAATGAAACCTTTTCATCAACACTCTTGTTCACGTATAAACACCTTTCCTGGTTTCCAAATATTTTATTTGTCAAAAACATTTCTATGCTTACCTGCAATTGTGGAAACTATCAATAGAGTAAAAGCAAAAGCAAGAAGGTCTCCAAGGAATTGTACTCAACACAGAGGCACAAAAATAGAGCCCAGTATCTTATCTTTTTCCTTTTATTTAGAGATATATCCAGAAAACCTACTGCCTAAAAGGATGTAACAGCTCCAAACCTACCAATGCTTCAGCAAAAGCTGCATTTTAATCTGTGAGTGCCACCTTCTTTTTTAAAAAAAAATTTATAGGTTTATTTTCCTCATGATAGTTTCATTGCATTTGTTGTGTTGTAAACCATGTTAAGCTCAGCAATAAAATGACTGCAATCTGTACAAGTAATAGCAAGCATGTCTCATAAACAAGATAAGTTGTGCCTTGCCAATATTGCTACACTTCATAAATATGAACTCAAGTCTGTTTTGTGTTTTCTAGATCAGTAGCATAGTTTTATTTTAATTAAACACAACATATAAAATATTCATTTATGAAACAAACATCATTGTTTTTAAAAGATTATATTAAATTAAATTATACTGCTTCTGCCATAAAGCCCTGCACCAAAGAACCATTCTGAATTTTAAGTGGATTGATACAGTTCAAGTACCCATCAATAAAAACTATATTAGGAACACAGTAATGCTACCATGAATAAATGAGCTATTTATATTTCCTGATAATGTAAGTGCTTGTATGAACTCATTCCAATTTCTAAACAGTAGGCATTTCAGCTGTATAGTAATTAAGAAACTATAATATCTACAGAGGAAAGGTAGATGCTGCCAGAGCCATTTTATATGTCTGATTTTAAGCATCTCACTTTATCAATGGCATAATTCATTGTTACATTTTATTAGATCAGATCCAGAGAACTTGGATAAGCCAAGGCTAATCACCTGGCAGGTGATTTCTGTGTGAGACCTGCTGTGTAAAGGGAAGAGCACGTAGAGAGAAATGAAAAGGTCTCGGTTTGTTTTTAGTTCCCCTACTAACAAGCTATGACTCAGTTGCCTCTTTGTCATCAAAGGGAAATGCACTAATTTAACCTCTGATTTCCACATTACACGATTACCTCACAAACACCAATGGATCTAGGTTTTGTAAGGTCTGATTTATATAAATAGGGGGGAACTATTAAGAAAACGAACAAAATTACAGGCACAAAAAATAGGGATCAAAATAAATATTTAAATGAAAAAAGAAATCTTAGTAAATAACTAAAGACTTTTGATATATCTTTAGATAAATTATCAGAGCACTTACAGAGATAGGATTTTGATTTGCCACCTGACTTCTCTTCCCCACCTGATTACTGTACACATACTTGTGCCCATAGGGCCAGGACAAATGGGGCCCTGAAACTTCAGCCTCATTTACTGAGCAGGAAACCCGCCACTGCTCCTAAATGAACAGAAACTTTTATTACATATAATTAGTCAGATTCTACTTTGAGAATTCTCTTCTCTTCTCCATGAAGCTTATCCCAAACCATTTTTCCTTGATTTCTTCTTCTCAAAATCCATACTCCTTATGATGCACACCACAACATTTATCCTTTCCAAACATTAGAAACTGTAGAGATTCAAGCATTGTCTTCCCAGTGAGAAGAAACTGAAGGCATGAATTTCCTTACCCTACCCTACTCTAGCAAAGGAGGCCTTTACCAACAAATAAATGGTCTTAAAAATCAGTTGATTACTTTTTAGCTAAAAGGAAATCTCTGTGTACTGCACTGATGGTATAGAATATTTTATGGAAAATATCTTCCTAACTCATTGTCTTTTGATTAGATTTCAACTTCTCGTTCTTATTAAGACTAAAAATGCAAAATGTTATTCTAAATTCAAGTCCTTATTGTTCTATAATGGGTTGAAGCTTTCTGAGGGCTAAAAAAATATTTCCTTTGTAAGTATATCACTTTGGGTATAACTGTTTTAAACATCCTATCTCAACTCTGTTGTAAATTCCATTTATAAATAAAACAACACCCACCTCATATGACAACGTGAAACTTTTCCAGATCTTAAGCATTCATCTTGAGTTGGCATATTTTTGGGGGGAAATTGTCAAGACCCAGAAAAAAATGTAAGGGAAAAATAAAAAGAATATCAAGATCAAACTATTCCCTTTACCTATCACAAATTTAATGTTTCTTCTATAAAGGACATTTATGATGCTAAAAAGAGCATTATCAATATGCTGGAAGAAAATTCTGTGTTTACTTATTGGTTTAACCATTTGACAATTTTATGGGTAAAGGAATTTTTTTTTTTGCAGTTTTTTTAGCAAGGGCTGAATATGAACCCACTACCCTCAGCATATAGGGCCAGTGCCCTACTCCCTGAACCACAGGCGCTGCCCAAGAAATTTGTTTTTAAAATTACAAATAAGTTCAGCTTCTGCCCTTGTAGGATTGCCATTACCATAATGAACTTTCAGCTCAAGTGCCTACATGGGATTCCCCTTACCCTGATATGAAAGATGACACTTTTCAGGTATAAACTGGAAGCTGATGATGAGATAAAATACCTAGGTATCTATGGTAATGGTATAAGCAGAAAATGGACATGTAAAAAAAGCAAGAAAAAAAGAAACAAAGTAATAAAATAGAGGAAAATCATGTCACATGACAGACTTGCAGATCATTCAGAAGTTCCTAGTGATAAGAATTTTCAAAGGGATCTTAAAAATTCTTCCTAATCCCATGTTGGACATAGTCCATATGATTTTCCTGTTCTACTCTGATGTCAAAAGATGTCCAACTTTTTTATTTTTGCATTCTATACAAGCCCTCGATTTGCTCTGGAATTGCCTAAAATGAAAATACATAATGAAGCCAGCAGTTATGGCTTCTAGAAAAGATTTTCCAGGTGACTTGATAAAGAAGAAACTTCAAGAATATGAATTATGTGCCTATCAATGTGGAAAATGATGTGCCTCTCATCTATGACAAGAGCTCAGTGACAGTGCCGAGTGTTTTTGACCCTCAAAAACAGTTGATCACTTGTTATAGGAGAAACAGCCTGTTCAATTTGTAAAACAAACAGTTATTAGAATACACACAGTTAATAAGAAGAGTGGACAGAGCTGTTCAGTAGTGTGGATGTTATGGATTTACAAGGACATCCTATAAATAGTGGAAAAATTTATTCTTCTGGCTGATGGAAGTTGCAGTTGTGAATAGCTATATCCTTTACTCATTAATTAAGAAGAAGAGTAGACAGACACGCGTTTCTTACAGGAAGAATCTCATCACTCAGTGGGCAATGTGAGGAACAGAAATTCAAGAAAGAGGGGAAGACCAGCATCTTCAGACACTGAGAAAAGGCTAAATGGAAGATGCATTTTATAATGCAAAATAAACAATTATCAACAAAGGATTACGTGGTTTGCAGCAGAAGGAATCAAAAAGATGGAAGGAGACCAACCATTTGAGACCTACAAGAGGAAGCCTGGACTCCATCCTGGAGATTGCTTCAAGAAGTATCACTCTCAAAAAAATTATAAACAAAAATAAATTTTAAAAACTTAAATTATTTTATGTAACCTAAAATGGATATAAAATCATGAGGTGATTTCATATTTATATTTTTCTCTTTTAAAATTGTAATATAATTCCAAATAATCCGCCAACCTCTTTCCTGCCCCAAATAAATAAGAGCTGGTTAGCAGGAAAAAACACTAGAAGTAGATTTCTAATTTCTTCATAAAGGGATAGGTCTTTGTTACCTCTCTTTGTGTGTGGCCAAACATACTAATTTCCTACAAATAGAAGGTAGTAGAAATCATTATGCATGTCTCCCAGTGCTACGTCATGAAATATAATGCAGTTTTCTTTCCAGGAACTTATCATTGGACTTTTACCACCATGGGAAGTGGAAACCTAAGAGAGGCAGCAGACAGATGTTCCAGTTGACATCTCGGACTGAGGAATCAGTTGACAACCAGCATCAACTATTAGCTGTGTGTGTTCCTAAGACTTCAGATACTTCCATCTTCTAGACTTTGAGTCCAGCTCGGCTCAGACATGGCTCCAGACATGGCAGAACAAAGACAAGGCTTCCCTATTGTGCCCTATTCATATTGTTGACTCACAGCATCAAAAGGCATAAAAAATCAATGGCTTAACACTAGTTAAGTTTTGGGGGTAATGTTTTGCCCAACTATAGTATCTAATTTTGGGTTAACTTACAATTCATTCTTTATAGTCTGTCAATCTTACTGACTAATTCTTCTCTATTTTCAGAGATACTAGAAATGGAGTTAAATGAATTTGCAAAATGGGGTGACACTGGTGTTCAAAAGAATGAACATTGCTTCATGACATGCGAAATTTTAATAAGTTAACAAAACAAGGCTTTGGAGGCAGGGCCAGCAGTACAAGGAAGGTGAATGTGTGGAAGAAAACTATAATTTAAGCTGTATCTATCTGATTATTCAGTTAAAAACTATTCAGCTAAGACAGAGAAGCAAGAAGACAAATTTAGTTGGCTTTGTTTATCTGATTCTCCATGAGGAATAGTTTCCAAATAAAGAAAAAAAATTAAAATGCAAAATATCGATTAATTTGCTTAAATTTAAAACAAAGTATACTGATGTATAATGTATGTATATACAGAGAGGGAGATTTATTATAAACCTAGTGTATTTGTAAGCTATAATATAAAGGAAAAAAATCTAGGAAATACATGAAAGAATTAATAAACAAATGTATTAAGGAATAACACAGAAAGTTTTATGGAATAATCCAAACACTTATGGAAAAATGGCTAAAAAGTCTGAACATATCATTTACTCCAAATGTCAAGAATACCTACATGCACAAACATACACAGAAAATTTACTGTTGCTAATAAACATACTAAATAAGACAAATTAAAATAATGAAGAATGAAATGTTTATCAAAGAAAGAGGAATAGTGATGAAATAGCTTTTGCATACAGTAATGGTGGGAGTAAAAAAGGTTCAGCATTTCTACAAAGGAAGCAATTTCAAAATATTCCTTAAACATGCCTATAACTCCTGTCAAGTAATAATGCTTCCTGGAATCAACATGAAGGGAAAGAAACAGAGTATGTTAAAAATTTTCAAATAGTTGGGCGGCACCTGTGGCTCAAAGGAGTAGGGTGCTGGCCCCACATACCAGAGGTGGTGGGTTCAAACCTGGCCCTGGCCAAAAACTGCCAAAAAAAAAAATTTCAAATAGTATATGTGCGCTAAGAGAAAGGGAGCAGAGCCTCCCCAGAAATGATGAGGGCTGCCCTGAACCCACTGGGCCACAGCATCAGAAGAGCTGTCCATGTCAGCAGATGGAAGCAAGAACAAGACCACTGGATTCATAAACCTAAACCCTCAGAAAACAGATAGCTCTGGAGACAGACATCAGAAGATGCAGGAATAAAGTCTCCTTTCCTGTGGACCTGAGGGTTTGGGATTTTTTGATGATAACACAAATTTATACTAAAAAGACCTCCTGAGTCACATCTAAAGGAAGATGTGTCTTAAAATACCACTGAGGTGGAGAGTGAGAGGACCCAAGAATACAGTGTACCTCCCATTTGCGGGAAGGATATTTGGCTCCAATAAACCTCTTGTCTTTCAAGGACAATGTGAATTAAACAAAAACAGCAACACAGCAATAAGGTCTTCTAAAAATATCAAGAATCCAGAGAGCATGGAAAAGCTTTTTCTTGCAAAATAAAAATATAAATTTGGTGGGAAAAATTTGGAAAATACAGGTAAACAACAACAAAAAAAGTAAATATCACCATCTGTCCCGTGCCAGAAAAGATCTGTTACCACTGTTATGAACATCAAAAGTTTTGAGTAGATTAACTTCAAAAAAATAGTTGTGGTCTCAAAAATGTTTTAGAAAGTATAGATTATGGGATACAAGAAGTGAAGATAATATAAAACAATATATTTATATATGAAAAAGTGACTGAACAGCAGAAGATTTAAAAAGTAAAACATAAAACAAATGTAAAATTCTAAATAAACAAATGGAAACTGGTCTTTAAAATGAAACTTCACACATTAAAACCAGCCAAGAGCATGCATAAAATTTTATCAGAACTGGGTGGCACCTGTGGCTCAGGGAGTAGGGCACCACTCCCATAGAGGGTGGCAGGTTCGAAACTGGCCCTGGCCAAAACTACAAAAACAACAACAAAAAATAAATAAATAATTAATCAAATTTTATCAGAACTATACAGAATCAAATAAAGAGTTTTACAAAAATGCAAAGACAAGAAAAAAACAAAACAAAAAACAGGGCAGCGCCTGTGGCTCAAAAGACTAGAGCACCGGCCCCATATGCTGGAGGTGGTAGGTTCAACCCTAGCCCCAGCTAAAATCTGCAAAAAAAAAACAAATTAAAAAATAATAATAATTAACAAAAACGAAAGAGTCTCTGGCAGGATATAACAAAAGGATTCAGATTTAGCCTTTCATATGACAAAATAAAACCATACAAAATATATGACGCAATGGTTTGTAAGCCCCTTAATATTAAGAAGGAAGGGGAGTAGTGTCTGGACAATGGAACTCTCTCAGAAATAGAGATCATTACTACCATTACTCAACTTACCCTGCTACGAAAACAAAGCACAGCTCAGAAGATTCACTAAATTGAGGAGACCAGGCAAGTTGAGTTCACAAGACAGAGTACTAAAAAAAGAGAACTCTATCCACAGAGAACACTCCAGAAGCTTGTGAAGTGTTCCCTTAATCAAAGCAGTAATCAGAATAACCATGTGAAAAAACTACCCAAAGATTGGGAAGATAACTACCTGAAATAGTCAGAGGCAAAAACACTTGGCTTGGAATTGGGTTTATTACCAGTTAATCTGGAAATGTTCATGATTCACTGCATATTTGAAAGTGTACTCAGAAAGGTGTTATCTCAATAGTCCTAGACTAAAATATGTAAAAGTAACATCTGAAAAGATTAATATTTTTTATGTAATTTAACTGTGCCTGAGAACAGAGCTCAAGAATATCACATATTTGTAGGAATACAAAAATATAAGACAACCAGCAAAGTGAAATTCACAATGTCTACCACCCAAACATAAAATTTTGTCATGAAATCAAGCAGGCAACTACAGCTCATAATGAAAAAAAGAATATCAATTGAGTACAAACCAGAACTGATACAGATGTTAAAATTAGCAAACTATGATATTTAAAGTTATTACAACTGCTTCCCATTTGTTCAAAATGTTAAGACCTAAAAGATATATATGTATGTATATACACATACATACACCAAAAAGAAACCTTTAGAGATGAAAACTACAATACAGTATGTGAGAATAAAAATACATAAGGTGAAACTAACATCCAACTAGATGTTGTGAAAGGAAATATCAGTGAACATGAAGACAGGAATAGAAAATATCCAAAAGGAATCAAAGAGAATAATTGATTTTTTTTTAATTAGAAGAGAATCAGCAAGCTATAAGATCAGTTCAGATGGCTTAATATACCTTTTAGACTTTTTAATGCAAGTCTTTAAAGATTCATAATAAGAGATAAGGGGGAGGGAAAAATGTTTGAAAAGATAATGCCACCAAATTTTCAAATTTGTTAAAAATGAAAGACCCACAGATTCATAAAGCTCAAAGAAATTCACAGGCAAAAAATATGAAGGTAACAACACCTGTGTATATCATAAACATCTTAGAAGCAACTGGAGAAAAACTAGACATTACATGGATGAACCAAGTTAAGGGTGATGCAGATTTCTTGTCAGAAACAATACAAGAGAGAAGGCATAGAACAGAATCATCAATTAAATATAGAAAGAAAAAAAAAACCTGATTGGGTGAAATTATGTACCCAGAGAAAATATCATTCCACAGAAAGGTAAAATAAGGTTTCAGACAAACAGATACTAAAAAATTTATTGCCAGCAATCCTGCACTACCAGAAAAGCTAATGGAAGCCCTTTAATCATAAAGAAAATGACGCCAGATGGAAATAAGGACCTATGAACGGAATGAAGAGCAAAAGAAATACCATCTTGAATAAATACATTCAAATTTTCTCCTCAAGACTCATAATTCTCGTCTAATTATGAGAAAATCTTTTTATTGTTTGGGATTCATTGAGGGTACAAAGAATTAGGTTACACTAATGGCGTTTCTCAGGCAAAGTTCCTCTTATAATTGTCTCCTGTCCCCAAGAAGTGTGCCATACACCGTGTCCCCCACCCACCCCCGGCTCCATCTTGCCCTCTCCCTGCTCCCCGCAATCTCAGTTGAGGGGCAGGCTACAAAATAGCTGACCATAACAGTTTCTTTTTTAAACTCTGTACCTAAAAATAAACAGTTTGAAGTGGTTTTTTTAAAATGTAAATTTAGCTATGACTAGAATAAAATATGATAAAATATGTTTCTACAAACAGGGGAAAAAATAAAAAATGCATAGTCAATATAGGATGAGAAAATGTGTTTATATATGTGTGCGGGGGTTATCATGGAAGCATAAAAACAATAAAAACTTCTGTTAAGTGAAATAAGCCAGGCATAGAAAGACAAACACTACATAGTCTCGCTTATATGTAGAATCTAAAACAATCAAACTTACAGAAGAACAAAAATGGTGGTAATAGTGAGTTGGGGCTGGTTATAGAGATGTTGGCCAAAATTTCAGTTACACAAGGAAGCATAGTTTGTATTGTACATCATGGTAATTACAGCTAATAAAAATCTATCATATACTTGAAAATTTGCAAGAGAGTAGATTTAATGTTTATACCATAAACATACACAATTTTTATAAATGAAGAAAGTAGCAACAAAGAAAGGTAACAACACAGAGAGATAGTAAGTAATGAAGAAAAGTGCCAATAGAGAAATGGACTTACCCATATATCTGGGTAATAGCCTGGACCTAGGCCAGAAAAATGAACCATACACACTCACAATTGATATTAAAATGACTTATAGTCCACTTACCAATATAGCATTTTATTATTATTACTTATTTCCACAATCATATGAGCAAATAACATTGAAAACATACTGTGGCTAAAGACCAAAGAGAGACTAATGCCTCAATTAGATAATAGCAAATGATAAAATATGTTGTACTTAAATTGTTTTTCCTTCACCAAATTAATGAATCTCTGTCAGTGAATAAAAACAGCTTTTCCATTTCTAAAGCATGTAATCATGGTTGAATGGTTAAAATAATAAACCAATAATGTCATTTGGGATTTCCTAGTGTCAATTTAAATCATCTGATTATAAGGTTTATCAGTACTCAACACACACCAGGTATTCTAATAAATAAAATTCATGTATTGCTATTGGATCGTTTCTTGAAAATTACAAAAGCCCTTTCACACACCACATCTCCCCAGATCTTCCTAACAACCCTATGGCATAATAAAACAGAAACAAGCCCTTCTCACTGCAAGTATGTAGGTTTAAGTTTTCAATTCAGCCTGCAACAACAACAAAAAATCATTGTAATAGAAATGTAAATAGGACTCACAACGTGGAAGTTATTCTTGGTGGTTGATGAGTATGATATATATGTTAACCTAAAAATCATGCTTTCAAGGTTAGTGGTAAAATTGAAATAGCTGAGGAGAATAACAAATAAACAAACAACACAGAACTTTCATATTGAAGTTTTAAGGAATTCAAGTATAAGGTCCCCCCTCTCATAATAGGGCTTGAGGGTGGTGCCTGTGGCTCAAAGGAGTAAGGCGCCAGCCCCATATGCGGGAGGTGGCGGGTTCAAAACCAGCCCCGGCCAAAAAAAATAGGGCTTGAGATATTCCCTACCCTCTATCATTTCACACGCAGAGTGTGGGAGAAACATACAAGAATGAATGGGCAAGGTCATACTCACTGTAATTATAGTTTAACACCCTTGAAAGACCATACTTGAAAACTCATACAAAGTAGTTTCAAAGTAATTATAGTTTAGCTGAAATATGTATATAGGATAATCTAAAACCAAAATGTCTAATAAAAAGCTATAGACCTGATTTTAAAAATAACTATCTATTTGGTTCTTGTGCTTTTGTGTTTTTGGTACCTCAATTGGCCACAATGCATGTTTCAATTAAGACCCAGAGAATAAGTTTTTCTAAATCCAAGTTTTTTGAACGTATCTCTGATCCATCCTAGCTTCTCACAGTATTTACTGAAATCCATTATGGACACAATGTTCATCTTCTCCACCTCTGTGATCCCTCTGTTTAGAGGACTGTTCATGTTTCCAGTTTTGTTTCTGATAACATTCTGTGATGTTCAATATTTGGGGGGGGTGAAGTGGAGGCAGTAGCAGTTCTTTCTAAAACTGTCATATGGAAGCCAAATATGATGTCATATTTATAATGTTTATCTTTCAAAACTCATTTCTTAAAATTAGGTAAGCAGTAAAAATTAGATTTGAAATATTTCTACTACTGTCTCATTTCTGCATAGCATTCTATGAATTAAGATATTTAAACTTTAATAATCATCTACAAATATAATTAGAATTATAAAAAAATAGGTACAATGAGGAAAGATTAAAGAAATTGGGGTCATTTAAAACAGTGTTAAAAAAAGAGTAATAAATATCTAATTCCTGCATTCTATTCATAAAATAGCTTTAGAAAGAGAAGCATTGTCTGTTCCTTTGTGTCCACACTAGAAGAATGAAAAACGATAGCAATGGAACGAGAAGAAGGCAGAATAATAGATTATTTTAAAACTATATAATGATAAACATTATGATCTTTCCATGTTGATTTGCTTAAAAATGACTCTTTGAAAAGCACTTACAAAGTATTTACACTTATACCAGAGACTCTGTTAATTGTGGTGGCAGAGACTCAGCCTCCCCTCCCAGGCTTCATAGCTTAACATGAAAAACAGATGTGTTAACAAACGCTGCTATTCCACAGGATAGGAACCATATGGACGTGCAGGGATGTACACAGTGCTGTGGAACACCAAAAGGTATCTGTTAATTCTGTTTTAGTTAAAAGGATATTCTTCACTGAGGAGCTAACTTTGAATTTTTAAAGAAAGAATCAAGAGTCACCAGGTGGATTAAAGCTTGAATAAGAGCATATGGATATAGTTATGAAAGTTTTAGAGTCAAGAGAGAAAAGTGAATCAATATGCTGCTTTGCCACCATAGGTTTACATATAATGTTATTAATGTTATTTCTCCAGGAATCTAGAGAAAAACTAATTCTAGTCTTCTTCTTAGCTTAAAGCTCCTTCAAATATACTTTTTGGATGAGGTTATGGGTTTTGGTTGATTTTTAAATAATAATACGTAAAATCCAAAAAAGTTACCCCAGTAATCTACAAATTAATTATTAATGACTACTTAATTATATTTGAAATATATTCACATTGCTTTTAAAAATTAATAATTGTTACAAGACATAGAGTTTAAATAAAAAATAAAAATAAAATAAATTGTGTTGAATTTTCTCTAAGGAAAAAGCCAGTGTTCTAAAGATTAGTAAAAAATAGGTTTATCAAGGTAAGGAACCTTAAATGTCATTTATCATAATCAACACTTTTTGATGTGCTCATTAGAAAGTATCTGTTGACAGTGAACTGATGGATATGAATATTATTATACTGAAAAAGGTAAACATTCTACTTTTTAAAAAATTTAAACTAGTATTTGCTATTAGGTGGTATTTTTTCCAACTATTTTTCTTTTCAAACATTTTATTTTTTGGTAGATTCATGGGGTACAAGTGGTGCTTTTTCAGTTAAATGGATGTGTTGTATGGTAGTGATATCAAAGCTTTTAGCATACTTAATATCTGAATAGCCTACATTGTATCTGATAAGTAATTTTTTCAACTTTTATTTATATACTATTATACAGAAGATACCAAGCTGCTTCATTTTATGTTTTAGCATTTAGATGGTTTGGCTAAATTTATATCATGTGTCTAATAAATGCGTTAAGTATGCCCAATTGTATAAATGTTGAAATAGTCTTTGTGATGTATACCTGATGGGTTAAGAGTGCAGTCTCCATGAGGACACACTTACCAGTCACCCACTATATGTATAAATGTGAAAAAAAACAAAAGAAATTTTGAGAAAAAAGAATAAATCTTGAAACAGCACACTTCTGAATTTTAAACTGTATTACAAAACTGTCATTACCCAAATAGTGTTTATGGGCACAGAAACAGACACATGGGTCAATGGGGAGCCCAGAGACAAGTCCATGTATGATCATATATTGCCAACCAATCTCTGACAAGAGCACCAAGAATACATAATAGAGAACAATATTCTTCAACAAATCATGTTACAAAAACTGGATAGCTGTATGAAAAAGAATGAAGCTGGACTCTTGTATTGTACCATATACAAAAATTAACTCAAAATGAATCAAATAATTAAACGTAAGGTTTGAAACCATAAAACTCGAAGAAAACACGGGGGGGAAGCTCCTTGATATTGGTCTGGGCATTGAATTTTTAGATATGACACCAAAAGCACAGGCAACCAAAAAAAAAGAAGTGGGACTACCCCAAACTATTACAAAAAGTTTCTTCACACCATAGGAAATTACCAGCAAAATGAAAAGGCATCATATAGAATGGGAGAAAATATTTGCAAACCATGTATGTGATAAGGGGTTAAAATCCAGAGAATACTTGCATCTTTGAGGAAAATAAAGAGAACTAAAGAACATTATAAACAACATCCTCTTATGTTGCAGAGAGGATAAGATGACAATAGAACAAAACATTAACTAACATTTGTCTCTTGGAAATTTTCATTCAATTTTATTCAACAGAATCAGTTAAAAAGAACTAAAGCAGAGAACAGAGACTGCAGATTTTAGCAAGGTTTTGTAAATACATGTGTGCTGGCTGGCTGGCTGGCTGGGTAAGTGGTTGGATACAGTTGGGAGGCTGAACAGGCTGCCTATTACCCTTTTGTTATATATGAGGTGTGACAATTAAGTTTGTGAACTTGCCAGGATGCACTTATGTTAGCAGCATCGCAAAATCAACTCAGGAACTCATAACTTTAGTATATCAGCATCTCACAGCTATGTTTGTGTTGACATGTGGTGAGGTCTTGCTGAATGGCATTGTTATTGCCATTGCATGTTTTTGAGTGTCATTGTAAGAATAGCAGTGCTTGAATTAGAGCAACGAACAAACATTCGTAAACTTCTTGTTAAACTTACCGAGAATGGAAGTAAAAGCAGAATATGTTAGTCCAAATTTATGGAGGTAATTCTATGAAGAAAATGGCAATGTGCAAATAGATTAAATGTTTTTCTAAAGGAAGAGAAAAGGTCACTGATGAAGAGACCAGGGTGGACAGTAATGAGCAGAACTGATGAAAACACTGTGTGTCAAAATTGTTGCCTGACTATGAGAAGCATAGCAAATCATGTAAACATAGATAGAAAAACAGGAAAATCTTATCTGAAAATCTTGGCATGAGAAAGTTGTGTGAAAATGCTCTCCAAGGAGCTCGCTGATGAACCAAGCCAACGAGAGTTAAAGTTTGCCAGGACCTTTTGGAGAGGCAAAGATATATTTATTTTTAATAATATATTTTATAATTATTTTAAAAACAAATAAAGATATATTTATTTTTAAGATGTTTTGAGCCATGCAATCACTGGTGCTGAAATATAAATGTACCAATGTACCCTGAAACAAAATGTCAAAGTACACAATGGAAGTCAGCCAATTCTTAATGACCAGAAAAGTTCGGTCAATCCAAATCAAGTGTCAAAATGATGTTACTAACCTTTTTTGATGTCAGAGGGATTGTTCATTATTGATTTGTACCAATTGAATAAATGGTTAACCAAATTAAATATTGGGAAGTGATGAAAAGGCTGCTGAAAAAGTTAAATGAAAACAACCTGAACTTTTCACCAACTCACAGCTTTTGCATCACAAAAAAGAATCAGTGCACATGGCACTGTTTCTGAGGGAGTTTTTAGCCAGTAAACAAATAATTGTATTGGAATACTGTCCCTACTCTCCTGATCTGGCCCCCAATGACTATTATCTTTCCCCACAGATAAAGGAGATATTGAATGAAGACATTTTGATGAAATCAGGACATCAAGGGTAATATGATTGTCAGGTCTGATGACTATTCCAGAAAAAAAAGTTCCAAAATTGCTTTGAAGGATGGGCTAGGCCCTGTTATCTGGGCATGGCTTCCCAAATGGAGTACTTTGTAGGGGACTGAAGTTGATATTCAGCAATGAGGTAGGTATGTAGTACTATTTCTAGGATGACTTTGCAAACTTAATTCTCAGTTCCCATTTGATACTACATGAGCAAGACTACTGAAAAAGAAAATGGATATAGTGGGGAAGATGGATGAAAAGAGAAGAATCAATGATAATCCTTAGTCTTTTGACTTGAGAAAATTACTAGATACAAATGTTTAGAAACTAAGAGACAAGATAGCTGAATGGGTAGAAAAACCAAGGTTTCAATTTTGGCAGAGTCATGTTTGAAATTTCTTTCAGATATATAGGTAAAGTTATCAAATATGTGGTTTAATAGACATGTAGCACTTTTGGCAAAAGTCATTTGGGAATAAATATTTGTGAACCACTGACCTAAACTAGTAATGACATCCTTAGATATATGTCGTTACCTACATAGAAAGTTATGATGAACAATGGAGACACTTGAAGCACTTCAGCATTTACAGCAAAGGAGAAAACCAGGAAAATGTGGTGTCACAAGTTCAAGAACATGTTTCCAAAGGGAGAGAGTGTGGGCAGTTGTTTATAAGTTGCTACAGAAAGTCAAGCAGGATACATGCAGAAAAGTAAAATCCTTGCATTTAATGCATGGAGGTTACTGTTGATCTTGATATAAGATCAGGAATTCAACAGAAGCATATTTATTATATACTGTCAAGATAATTATTTTAATAGTCACTTAGCTTGTCATCATGTTCAATCTAGGTTGTGTCACAATTTATTTAAGATATATTTTGTAATATGTATTTACTTTATAAGAATTTTCTCACTATTATAAATAACATAATTGTCAACTTTTCCTCTCTCTATGAAGATTAACTTAAAATATATTAAAATTCCTGATCTAGTGATAAGGTAAATGAACTAAAAATGTAATAATTTTTCTTTAATTTTAAGTTAAAATGGAGGTTTTCAACATCTAAACAACCCAATTCATTTTTCTGCACTTATTTTGAAATAATAACTTCTATTTAAAATATTTATTCTTTTCCATACTAAAATAAAACTGGAGTTATTCAGTTGACTTTATGTATAGAAAGTTTTTGGGAAAAAATAATTATTTAATGCCATAGTTTCTAGTACTTTAAAAAAGTCCATATTTTATGTAGCTCTCATTTAATGTAGGTGAGCGCTAAGCAAAATCAACACATTCTGATTACTTGAACTACTAAGAAAACCTACCAGAAAAGCTACTCAAATAACATTCTGGCTTAAAGAAAACGTACAATGTAATATGATCAGGGAAAAATAAATCCATTGTTTTTATTTACATCTCCTACAGAAATAACAATCAAAATTAAATTCAAATATCTTCAGTGCTCAGTACATTACCTGACATTTAATAGGTGCTCAATAAACATTGTTGAATGAATTAAAAGTCAGTTCAGGGGAAAATGACCTATGTTAGTATTGCATTCTCTCTGGTGGATAAAAAGTCTATTTTGCAAAGTAGTAATTACTTGAGGATTTTGATAAATTTGAAAAATCAACTTTAAAAGTCTGAATTAGGTGTGTGCTGGCTTCTCTGTCAATACCTTGCTTTCGAAAATGAACCTAGATTTTTTCTGCAAAGGAGTCATATATCCTTTAGACAGCATGTTAAACACCGTGGTTTCTCTTTAATGCATGGGAATCAAATAAATGTGCCTTACCAATAATACCCACACAACTTTATCTCTCCTGTTACAAATGTTCATCCAACATAAGTGTATTTTAGGCTGGTCAAAATCAACACCTCTATTAAACTTACTTTCCTCCAGTCAATATTTTTCTCATTCAAACATTTACTTTCAGCAATCCTAAAACTCCAGCAATCTAAATATAGGCAACCTCAACTTGAAAAAATTCACAGCTAAAACTAACATATACTCCCTGCCAATCTGTGCACCAGCTGTGGATTAAAATGTGCTGAAAAGCAGAACATTTTGTCTCTCTTCAATGATCAAATATTCTCTTGCAGCATATACGACCCTTCATTTGATAGGAGGAGGGGTACGGCAGGAGGAAGAGAAGAATCTGATGATTTTCTTTGGAGGTGACCAAAAGGTGCTGAAATCATCCACTTGACTTATGTTGTCACCTGGTTCTTTCAACAAAAAAACTGTATAAGTATAAATTAGGGACAGGGAGAACAATGGTAACTATTACATTCTTAGAAGAAAAGTACCTTTCTGACTCTTCTAAATTACTTTCAGATTTGCTTTCTGTTTATTTTCTGGCAAACATTTAAAAATATCTGCCTAAATGAGGTAACATTTGCAGAGACTTTAGAAATTCTATGCAACTTCAATGTTCAAGAAAAAAATGACAGCTTTATTACAGGCCTGTGAGTATTAACCAAAGAGTTCATTTAATAATTTAAGTCTCTTGAAAAATGTGATTTTTTTACATTAACATAGCACTTTCCATTGTAAATTCTTCTATTACTGTATCATAAAATTACTTAAACTTTTTCTAGAATTCCATAGATCTCAAATATTTTACTTATTACTTATTTAAAATAGACATAAAACTGACCTGGGATTATCTAGCACAGGATGTATTACTTAAAAATACCAATTCTAACCTCAGTGTAATAGATTAATTAAACCATAACTTCACAAGGAAAAATCTTAAAATTATTTACTGCAAATTCAGGCTGAATATTTTCCCAGTATTTTATGCAACGGTCATATTTTTTGTTTAGTGGCAGAAGAATTTGTTTTACTTATTTTGCTTTACAAAGTATGAATTCTGTTGTCTTCTAACCATATGTCAAAACAGAATAGTTGCTATCTAATCATAGCTTGCCTTATTCCATTTTAATTTAAATCCTTCATCATCCCTTAGTAAGTACAAAGTTCATGTGTGTTAATCAGATTGCTAAAGTTAGAATTATTATTCCTTAAGAGTCAAAATCTTATGCTAAATAGAAAAAATTAAAGAAAAAAATATTTATATACCTATTTATATTGTTACAATAAAATATGTAGATATTTTATTTTTAGATACCGTCTTAGTAAAAATAAGGAAAATAGACAGTTTAGGTAATAGGCTATCTTTAAAATATGCAATTTAATACATAGAAATATTAAAAACTCAAAGCTATATATGTGGTATCTTTTTATATTTAAGTGAGACTTTATATTTTGTAAATACTTTTATAAAAGTGTTATACCTTTATTACCTTGTTGTGTACTTCACAACTATTCTTTGAGATACAGAAAGACAGAAGCTGTGATTCTTAATTTATAGGTAAGAAAACAGACACAGAAATTAAGTCATTTTCATGAAGTCTTAAAGCTGATTTCATGTTTTAAGTGTTTTAAAACATTTTTAAAAATTAGACCTCAACACACACATATATCCACTGAATTACAATAATATAGCCAAATAAAAAACAGACCCGTAGCTTTCATAAGAAAACAAAAAAAAAAAAAGCAAAAATTGACATACGCATCAGATAAAGTGACAATCATTTTAACTAAGGGAAAAGCAAGCAAAAAAGAAAAAAAGTCACAAATGGTTGGAATAAAAAGTGGCTTTCTTTCTTTTTAATACCGAAAAATAAAATCTAATCAGAATTCTAAATGTGAATTTCACTAAAACAAGGCCACACCAAGGATATTAAGAGCAGCACAGTATAGGTTAAGGACCACTTAATTATAAACTATAATCAGTCCATTTCAATTGACCTTTAAGAAATGATCATAGTTGTTGTCATAGGATTTTATGGTTATTTTATTCCAGCCAACCTAAATTCTCTATCCTTGAGTAATTTGCAAAAGGATAGGGCATTAAATGTACCATGTCACGGCTACCATTTAGCCTTCCGTCCTTCTGTTACAGAGAGTATATAACAATCATCTTGATGGAATGACAGCAAAAAAAGATCAGACTATCTTTTATTGAAATTCAACGTCAAAACTCTTCTGAAACAACTAGTTATATTTTTTTTAATGTGAAGTTTAAATAATAGGTAGTGCACAGAAATAAGAGGCAAAAATTATTGATTCCAAAGGGATTGCTCTGAAAACAAGAACTGGCCAATGTTGAACTTAATTAGTTGTCCAAATAATTGGGGGTATGAAAGTCTCTTTTCCACTCACATATTTTACCTTATAGCACTTCATAGTATTGCAAACTCCCACTAGACTTAAGATTCTAGAGGTCACTGAGGAAATATCAATGTTATTGGCATGAACATTAACGCATCTTATCACCTATCAATACCTCAACCTAAGTCATGTAACAAAAGAGCCTAATCAGTTACCTGGCAGAAAATGAAATACAGAGCTTGTACATTTTAATCAGGGAAAGTGTGACAAAGGGGCATTCTCGTGATGTAGAAAGGGTGCCTATAACTAGGAAAATGAGAGTGAAGGGCAATCAGAGCCTGACCAGAGGGGCCTCAAATAGGAGGGATGGGTTCCTCTGCCTTTTTCAGCTGCATGAAAAACTGAAAGTCTGGTCTCATCCTTGGTTCTGAAATAGCCATTGTAATCTTTGAAATAAACCAACAGATTCAGTACTTGGTTTCATCAAATCCCAGCTTCCCCTCTCCCACACATGTAGACGCTTATAGGGCTGCTTTGATGGCTGTTAGCTGAAGAGTCTGCTTGCTAAGTTCTCTCTCACCTTGGGGAGCACAGATCAAAAAAGACATCTTCAAAGAGTGATGTTTGCCTCAACTGCCCTGCCTGGAATTCTGTCTGAAGCCCAGGCCTATCATGTTCACCACAACTAAATGCTGTGAGAGGAACAACACATATTGTGAGCAGCCAGAGGTTAGACCTAATCAGGGGCAGGTCCTGACTGAGCCAAGAGTCACTGGAAGATGACATGAGCCAGCCTGGGAGGCACCGCAGTCTGTAGAGCAGACAGAGAGCCCGAAAGTCCACGACAACACATGCAAATACCTGCACAGTCTGACTTACTTCGATTTATTCTGCCTAGTAGAGTCTTTCTCTGGTTGTTATCCTTTTCTTAATATTTGCTTTTTCTTTCTTTTAGGTAATTCCTGTTGATGAGAGAAGACTTGGAAAACACAGATGTAACCATACATCACCTGAGATTTTACCAGCTGGAGAGAATCACTAATAACACTTTCATGTATTTCCTTCAATCTGTTTTTTTCTCTGCATTTAAAGCTGAAGACAAAAATATAGAGAGACGTCTGCCTCTATATGGTACATATGGTAATTTAACTCTTTTTATCACCTAATGAATTATTATGAATATGTAGTAGTCCTTGTAGTCTCCCAACTTCTGTACCATGATTTAAAGGCCTCAAGGTTAAGAACCATGTAGAATATGCCAGCTATGGGTGCTGTTGACAGAAAGAACTCACAAAGTGACATTTCTAGCTCTCACCAATCTTCTCCTTTGACCAGCTGGAACAACATTTTGTCTCTTTGCTGGATTAAGCTACTCCTATTTTACCACCATCTATCTGATTTTGACTATTAAGCAGCCTGTAACATCCTCATGCCTGTGGGAACAGGTCAAGTGGAAAACAAATGTCTGATGAATTGTCAATGTTTGAACTGTGCCTTGGACTGTCTGGCCACCCTGTGCCATAGAGTCAACTTGACAGCCTCATTTCCTCAGCCCCCCAGTCCCTCTTGCCCTCACAAGTGAAAGACCAGCATATTTTAGTTTTGAGCCTGTTCCTAGAATGAAAAGTGTAAAGATGATGAGATAATAAAAACAAATCCCTGTACATTATTGTCTTACCTATACAGGTACACATATTTTATCATGATTAGAGTAGCTGAGATTGCTCTCTTTACAATGGGAGATGACCTTCTTTGTACAGACACCATATTCATTCAATAAGCATTCACTGGGCACTTATGTGCTGATTGCTGTGTAACATGATCCTGGTCTATTGGAAGACTGAATTCCAGTGAAAAACTAAAGAAAACAGACAAATATAATAATTACAATATAAAACTGTGATTGGGGTACAGGATATAAAAAAGAGGTTGAGGTACAGGATATTAGAGGACTAACTTCAAAGAAGTCAGGAAATAGTACCCTGAGGATATTTGCAGCACACTGGGGAGGTTATCTTTCCCTGAGAACTCAAGGAATTAAATCCATCCTCTTACCATTTTCGGAGGCACTTAATACATTACAGACTAAGATCCTTCAGACTTCACCACTTTTATCTCACTCGTCCTTTATCCCAGCTAATGTCCAGTCTCTTCTCTCTCATTGAATCATGTCTGTTGCCACCTCATTTGAAATACTTAAATACCTGTGATGAATGAGTTAATGAAGAAACATAAGAAAAAGCATTTTCCTTCCAGGCCTGCAGCAGTTCAATATATTAAATTATGCCTTTGATCTGGCAACTCTTTGGCAACTATTATAAAAAGATGTTTGAAAAAGGAAAACAGGAAATGCCTCAGAAAAATGTGTACTTTGTTTCTTTGGAGAGAAACCGTCCAATACAAGGCAGCCAACAGAATACTATGAAATATGCTAGAGCATGGTCCCCAACATGTTTGGCACCAGGGACCAGTTTCATCGAAGACACTTTAGCCACAGACAGGTTGGGGGATCTGACAAGAGGTGGAACTCAGGCAGTGATGTGAGGGATCGGAGCACCGTAAATACAGACGAAGCATCACTTGCTCACCCACCACTCACCCCTACTGTGTGGCCTGTTTCCTACGAGGCCACGAACCAGTACTGATCCACAGCCTGGGGGTTAGGGACCACAGTGCTAGAGTTTTAAAAGTTGATCAGACCTTGGAATTGAATTCCAGCTCACCTTCTTGGTTACTGTGGTGACCTCAGTGAATCACTTACCCACATGGAACCTCAATTTCCATATCTGTGAACTGAGGATGTGATATATCTTGCAATATCACTCAAAGAATTCAAAATAATATATTTAAAGTGCATAGCACTATGCCCTACACAGTACCACTTGATAAACACCTATTGTAATCAGTTCTTAATAACCTCTTAAGACAGGGACTATTACCCCGATTTTATCAACACATCATTCTCCTATTATGCCAGCTATGTCAGAGAGGTTAAATAAACAGAATTAGAGTCAAGGTGAGGCTTTAGTGCCAATCTGCTCTTAACTATTGTCGTGGCCCCATGAAAGAATCAGTCAGGGAACGGATTGAGAGTACAAGCTGCAAGAGCTGAGGCTCACCAAAGGTATGGAGGAGCCCTACACAACTTTTGCAGTGGTCTTTTATTGAGGGGTTAAACCAAAGGTGGCAAGAGGGTGATGTTCCATGTCCACACTCAAGGGAGACTATGTGTGTTTTCTCCACTACCCCTTCAAGGAACTACCATAAAATGTTTAATGTTTACCATCAGCCTCGCTACCATAGGACCAATGTTTGCTCCTCCAGGATTACTTGCCTCCAAGCCACAGGAGATCTCAAGGCCTGCCAGGAGAATGTCTTGTTCTCAGCAATTCCTCTGATGAGTTCTGAGATTGGTGACTGCTTTTATAATCATGATGTTCAATATTCCACAATTATATTTGGAGCACAACAAGAAAATAAAAGTAGAATAGCACCTTAGGAGAGCCCACAAAAGGCATCTCAGGTACAAGGCCATTTATTTATTTATTTATTTATTTTTGAGACAGAGCCTCAAGCTGTCACCCTGGATAAAGTGCTGTGACGTCACGGCTCACAGCAACCTCCAATTCCTGGGCTCAAGCGAGTCTCCTGCCTCCGCCTCCCAAGTAGCTGGGACTACAGGCGCCCACCACAACGCCCAGACATTTTTTGGTTGCAGCCGTCATTGTTGTTCAGCGGGCCCAGGCTGAATTCGAACCCATCAGCTCAGGTGTACGTGGCTGGCGCCTTAGCCCATTGAGCCACAGGCGCCGAGCCAGGTACAAGGCCTTTTAAAGGAACACTTGGCAGGCAGAATATTATGTAGTGCCTGGAGGGACCTTAAAATCAAAACCTCTGCCTGAATGAGGCCAGGAGAACTGGCTAGCTGTAAATGCCGTCACTCAGGTAAGGAGAGCATGAAGGGTGAGGAAGGTCGGACACGACAAGAGGTCATTGAGAAAAGTCTTCCAGGGCCTTCTAAAGGAGGACACATATCCACCAAACACCTACGAAGGAGTCTGAATCAGATTATATTTCAATTTTTATGCTGAGAAAGACATTTTCCTTCAGAAGATTTATCCAGAGGTGGCAATACCCCAGCCACCAAACTGCATTATTTGAGTATATAGGTCAGGAATCTTTTCTTAGGTAAAAAGGACTAACAGTAGAGAAAAAAAGTGTAGTGTTCAGTCCAGGAGACTGAGCTCCAGACAGAAATAAAGAGCAGGAATTCTGGTAAAAACCCAAGACTTTGGACAGAGCCAACATGAGGGAAGGATAAAAGCGAAAAGAGAAGCAAGAACGCACCGGCTCACAGGGAACGGATGCTCCTGAGGCTTGGTCTTCCACAGGCTCCGAGGTAGCAAAGATGCTAGTGGAGCGCCACAAAGGCCCAGCAGTCCTGACGAGAGCACCTGCTTGCCCGAGAGCCTTAATTCCAAGCCCCATCAGATGGAGGGGTGAAGACACTTAGTATTTTTTCTGATTTAGTCAGGTTGCTTCAGAAATAGGCAGGAACTTGAGCTTGTAAGAAGACTTTACTGAGCACCTTCAGAGGTGTTGCAGAACATAAGAGTAGGGAAAATGAGGCTTAAATTGGACCTCCAGTGCTTCAACATAGGTAGAGATACTAAGAAATGGACTGTCAAGTGACGATTTGGATTCTGCAGTCACAACTGATCCAGTGCTAAGTAGACAGATGATCTCGGAAAGGTCGTATAGCCTAAGATTATTGACAAATGACACAACCTATCATCTGTCCCTGCACTGTAACGTACTGACCTGCAGAGGTTAGGAAAGGTGTGTGAGGCAGAAAATGTCAGAGTTCAAAGTCAAGGTAAAGAGCACTCAGGCATAGAAATCTGTCCTGAGTATTGCAAATTTGGATATTATAATTTTCAGAATAATAGTAGAGAATCTATTGGAGTAGGAAGGTAGAGAATCCTGTATTGACCTATTGTGGTGATGACTCCAAGGTATTCATCTGACTGTAGCAGTCATCCATACTCTGAAGCAGTGATTTCCAGCCAGTGTCCCACAGCACACTGGTGTGCCATGAGAGGATTTAGGGGTGCACGAAATTTTTAAAGATCATTAATTAAATTACTTTGAAAGACATTCAAAGCCCAGTAAGTATACTCTTGCTTGTCTTCTCTCTTTCTTTTTTTTTTTTTTGATCAACATGATTTAAGTGTGCTATGAAATTTTAGCTATAGGTTCAAGTGTACTGTAAGATAAAAAAGGTTGAAAAACACTGCTCTAAAGCCAAAGACAGCTACAGAGGATAAGGAGGTGGGTGTTTATGACAGGGGGTGTAAGATCACACATCTCTGTGTGCTGGAGTGGTGGCAGAGCAGAATGTTTTTCCATAAGTGTTCACTAAAAGAATGGAAGCAGTGGATAGAAGTAAAATGAGGATATTCCTCATCCATTTCATTGCCTCCTCCACACCCTATAGCCTGCTACTCATCCTCCCAAGGTGGATTATTGTTATCCAACCCTTTGACATATCAGCCCACCCAGGAAATTATCCCCCATTTTCCCTTTAAACTGATTTCTGGATCTTTTTGACACAGCCCAATAAGAAAAATAAAGAGAGATATTCTGCCTCATATGTGATCCTTTTGTTTCTGAAATAATGAAGGAGTCTAGTTCAGATCATATTTCAAAAATATTTTAATTTTTATGCTGAGAAAGACATTTTCCTTCAAAAGATTTGGTGGCAATACCCTAGCCACCAAACTGCATTATCTGAATATACAGGTCAGGAAATCATATATTCATCTTTTCCCTGCTGTAGTTCTAGAATCAATCACTCCTCCAAGGAGCCCTGGTGTGTTTTAGTGGAGAATGATATTGGAAGTCATCATTTGGATATAAGGTCTGCTAATTGTTGCTAAGGTTTTGCTGCTCCCAGGCCCTCACAGCAAACAGATTAAGAAAGGTTTATAGTCATGCCTCACCTCACAACGGGGAAATGTTCTGAGAAATGCGTTGCTAGGCCGTTTCATCACCGTGCGAACTTCACAGCGTGCACCTACACAGACCTGGGTGGCACAGCCTACTACACACCTCGGCTACAGGGTACATTCTGCTGCTCCTAGGATACACTCTGCACCAGCATGTTATTATAATAAATAGTATAGGCACTTGTAACACAATTTGTGTATCTAAACACATATAAACATAAAAAGGTACAGTAAAAACACCATATTACAATCTTCTGGGGTCACCATGGTGAATGTGATCTACCATTGAACAAAATGTCACTATGTGGTACATGATTGTATATGAGTGTCTGTGTGTGTATGCACCACAATTTATGTCTATTATTCATTGAAAACTTTAGAATTAACTTTAGTTTTACTTATTTCTATATTAACTCTCTTTGGATGTCTGGGTCATCTTATCTTTAGCATAATTATTTATTTGGTCAAGCACCTGTACATTGCCAGTCCCCATCTCTGACCTTTCACCAATGCCGACCTCAGCTCACCCAGGCTTTGACCCCAGGCCAGGATGCACCTCATGGCCTGTAACCCCCCCCTTCCTTTCTCAAATTCAGATTCCTCCAGTATAATACCTTATTCGAGTATAAATAAAAGAAATGAGTCTATAACTTTGAGTATTTGTGAGTTACATTTTGTTTTTCAGTGTTTTAGGAAAAGTTGATGTAAGTAGTTTTCTATTTAGTTTCTATAAAAATAAAGAACCAAACTCTCTGTGATACATGTTCGTTTACAGTGGCCTAGTGTTGTCTGGACCACAAATAGCAGATTAGGGGTCAAATTCTGCCAGTAGCCTGATATTAGACAGTCCAATATACCTACTGTATATACAATATAAACATAGTAAATACAGTCAGTATATAGCAAGCTAAGAATGGATTTTACATTTTTAAAACAGTTGTAAAAAAAAAAAAAAATATGTGACAGAGACCATATGTGAGCCGGAAAAACTAAAGTATTTACTATCTGGCTCTTTACACAAAAAAATTGCCAACCCTGGTCTGGGGTATCTGACTGCTCTGCCAACTTGGCTAATGCATTTACCAGGAGGTAGTGACATAAAATGGAATAAGTTTCTGAGCTGCTTTAAGCCTCAAAGACTCTTAATAAGTTTCAAGTAACCACTGAAATTGCCATCTTATCAAAACCAGCAATAATGTATGACTTGTAAAATCATCAGTGAAAACAGGATAGTACTAAGAAGAAAATTTAAGTCATTCCACTCCTTATCTTAGGATTAAACATGCCAAGCTCCATTTGCTCCTTATTTGCATGGTCATTAGTAGAAGGCTGGTCTCTAATACTATTTATTTCAATCAACATCTTCTTATGTAAACTCCTAATACTTGACTATGTGAGTTTGTACAACTAAAGAATTAATTGAGTATAACCCTAATTCAAATTTAACATTAAGTCCATTTTGAACTAAAATATGATTAATTGCAAGAATTGTATAACCCTGGAAGTAGAGTATTTCAACAGAAGAGAGTCATCGTTTCTGAGTTAGATGCCAAATATTAACAGAGTGGGAGGTCAAATTGCCACTTTGCATCTGTTTATTAATAAAATTTGCATATTTGGTTTCCTGCTTTGTATTTCAAATCCATAGGCCTGATTTCTTAGAGGTAACATTGTAGTTTCCAGGTAACAATAAGTAAAACCCATTTACATGACAAGAAATAATGGAATACACTGAAACCATTCCAAAGCGCTGCTATCAAAGGCGTGCCCAGCAGTTCCCTTTCTTCACCACACAAGAGAAAGACTATGCTCAGCATTGTTCACCAATTGAAGTGCATCAGTGCTGTTTTCCACATTTTCAGATTTCCCTGTCTTAAAAAAAAAAAATTGTTGAAGAAAAGTTTTAAATAGCTGCAGTCTATTTTCCTTATTTTCCTTTCTCACTCAAGCGGTGTCCCTGACAGTTGGGGTCATAAAAAGGAAAGAAAGGTAATGTAAAAGGGTAAAGACATAACAAAATAAAAACAATTTTCATGGTGCCATGAATTTATATTCTATTAGTTTATATCCTCACATAACAACTTGGGCTGAAATAGGAGTTCCACTGCAATGCTTATACTGATTGTTGTGAGTAATTCAGGTTGCATTGATCTCCAGGTCCTCTCTGGAATGGAAATGCTGGAAAGCATACTTACTCCTTCTGAATCCCAAATATGGTGATTCTCAGTGCTGTAAAGTACGCGATATGCTATAGTTGCTTGACTTGGTAAGCTGGAAAGTCAGAACACAGGATAAATTGGAGAGCATTCGTCAATCCAAGGAATCCACTGGTATTCAGGGCTTTGCTCAGGGTGGAACCTTACCTTGGTTCATGGATTGTTGCTATACATGCTGTCCTTTGACAAAGTTAGAGAACAATCTAATTGTGGTTTTTTTCCTTGGCTCAAGAGACAAATTCAAAGCTGCTGATAGCTTGAAAAAGGTCCTGAAGAGAATAAAGAAAGAAAATTAGCAACAAATAAAAAAAATTAAAAATAAAAAATACCTCATTCAACTGCCTTGTCTATGTAATAGCATTGAGCATGACTGTCACTCTGAAGATATATTAGCTCATTTAGGTAATTAGTGTGAGCAGCATGTTTCCCTACTTATTCCATTCAATTATAGGGTTCTCACTTTGTCATTACTGGAGTGTCTTAATGTGACTTGTAATTAGTGTAATTACAATCCAATGTTAATTATATCTGCCACTTAGACATAATTTTATATAGTAATGGTCTCTAATCTCAATAACCTTATTATGTTGTTTATTCAAATAGGAATTAAGTCTTCTTTCATGCATCAAATATGGAGATTACAAAACAGTACTGCTTGTGTCGTTTTGATAGTTATGACAAGGGAATCTCTGAAATAGCAAAATCATATTTGAGACAATGTCTGCATGTGCAAACAATTAAGGCAGTTCCTCCCTGTTTCCAGAAATATGCCTGTGTATCTCCAAATAACTGTGTTCAGAGGCAGTGAAAGCCTTGACTTGCTTGTGAATTCTGGGAAGATCTAATGAGTGTACATGTAATGGAAGCTTATTACTGTGGTTCAGTTTATTAGAATACCAAAAACACTCATTGCTGACCATTTAATGGATCATTGGTCTGAGTAACTAACCATTGTATACAATGTAATAATATCACCGCCCTTTTGAAGAACACATTATCTTTTAAAGTGCTTTTAAACATATTATTTGACTTAATCCCAGAACTTCATGAGAATGGTGATGGCAGATACCAGAACATTGGAAGAGATTAAACAAGAAACAAACCTAAGCAACATCGGCCATATTCACTTAGCAAAGGGAGAGCTGCTAACCAAAGGACAATTCAGCAGAGTCATTAATAGTATGAGATCCACAGTTAAATTTCTAGATTCTGAATCTCAGCTCTTCCACTTGGAAATTGAGTGCCCTTGAGTAAACTGCTTAAGGCCTCCATCCTACAGTGTCCTCATCTGTATAACAGGAACAGAAATAGCAACAGTCTAATCCATAAGGTGGTTACAAGGACTAACTGGGCTACAGAGAAAAAGCGTAAAACAGTTCTTGTCACAAACTAAAAACAAAAAGAACATTGACTGCTATTATTGTTATTCTCAACAGCGCTCTCATCTCTTGATTTGTGACCCTATGGTTTTTTTTAACCCATAACCGCATCACTTTCTTATAGATTTTTTTATGCTAATCACTAAAAGATTTTATCTATATACTGCATGTGTTTGTGCACATACAGCACATTCATTTAGAAATAGATAACTCTTACCAAAGACTATTCAACAAAGCTGAAAGGAAAAATCCTTAAGCCAACTCAGCTGTTACAAAAATGCAATACCATGAAATTCCTTAGGAAAAAATTCAGTGGTTTTATTGCTCCACACAAGCACTGACACTTCACACTTCCTGACATACTCAGAATGGTACTTCTTGTTACTATAGTATAATATTTCATGGATTCTCAAAAACTCAGCACAGCCAAATGCAGTAGTGTGTGAAAACTACTCTTTACACTAAGACTTACAAAAAAAATGTTGGTTGTTATTTATTTAACAGATCTTAGTATCTGTATTTTTGACAGAATATTACAATTTACAAATCTTTCTTTGTGAGTTTTCTCCTTCCCTTTAAGCTCAGGTCTGTTTCCTAATTTTCTAGAAACAAATAGTTCACATGCCAAGTTTTGAAATGACTTGGTTTCTTATGATGTATGGCTGATAAAGCTGAGAAGAATAGGTATTCCCATAATCTATTCAGTAATAAACAAGATTACTGTTTACTTTGGATGCTAACTTTTCTTAGATAAAAAAAATCATATCCACAATGAGCCAGTATAGTCTTGGTTATATTCTTTTAGGTGAGTTTTAAGCATCTCAGGTAGGGGAAATATTAGCTTTTGGAGTATGTACTAAGCTGGGAGAAAAGTTGGGCCTGCTGAAGGTTATAGCAAGATAAACACACTGCTTGGGTAATCTTTGGAATGCACACTGGTGCCAGTGAACTGGTCATTAAATATTAACTAGCAGCTCTTCTGACTTATTATTTTATTTATAATCATTTACATGCACATTTGGGATAATTCTTGTAGTAACTGCAATGACCCAGGTGTAGATAGGAAGCTTCAGTTAAATGTATGGAAAAATTTGCACTCCCGGACCAAGCCTTCACAAGGGGACATCAGATTTTAATATCCTCAAGTGCACAAACACTGCAGCCCCTTCACACTCCCCTAAGGATTAAGCACGTGCAAGCCCCCTCCCCATGAAGTCTCGGACTGTGCTCCAAATTAGTCAATGATGACATTAGATTGCTTGTCTTGGGTATGTGTCCCCTCCATTCTTGTCTAATACAGCTCTCAAGTGTTACTGGTGTGTGGCTAAGGAGATGGAGGCAGTGTTCTTGTGAAGAAACCTGCATGAAGGAGCACAGAGACCATGGTAGGAACAGTCCTTGGCAAAAGGCTGCTGATACACTTCCATTCCTGGACCCAAACCTGGCTAATTTGGCTCCTTTGACACTTCACTTGTCCACCTTACATCCTACTTTTCCTGTCTGAGATCACCTCATGACTCAATCATTTTCTAAACATTCTGAGATCAAAATACAAAACCCTATCATACTTAGTAAATATTTTGAATCCTTAGAAAAAATTATAATATGAATTGCTAATAATGATAATGATTCCATAGGTGAGGTTATCTAAGGAGCCAAAACAATATTTGTGTAAAATAAAGGCAAACATTTGGAATTTTTTTTATGTAAGTACACAAATTAACAACAGTTATGGTAACATTGTTTAGGGCTTAGGAATTAAGCAGTACAGAATTCATACCAGATTGCACTATTTCCCCACTATATGACCTTGTGGTACTTACTTAACCTCAGGAAAGCACAGCCTCTTTCATCTATACAATAATGACAATAATAGCATCTTGGGAGAGTGATTGGAAGTTTATATAAGGTAATGAGTACAAGGTCCTTAGCAGACTCTGGACTAAAAATGGGTATTGTTATTATGAGAGTAGGTCATGATAAGACAAATGGCCAATAAACACATGAAAAAGGTTAAATATCACTTATCATCAGAGAAATGCACATTAAAACCACAGTTAGATATAACCTTACTCCTCTTGAATGGCTTTTATAAAAACGTACAAAAACAATAGATGCTGGTGTGGATGCAGAGAAAAAGGAATGATTGTACCCTATTGGTGTGACTGAAAATTAGTACAACCTCTATGAAAAACAGTATGGAGATTACTCAAAGAACTAAAAGTAGACCTACCATTTGATTCAGCAATCCCATTAGTGGTTATCTACCCCAAAGAAAGTCATTTTAGCAAAAAGATACCCATGCTCAAATGTTTATTGCACAATTCACGATTGCAAAGATGTGGAATCATCTCGTGTCCATCAGTTCATGAGTAGATTAACAAAATGTGGTATATGTATACGATGGGGTACTACTCACCCATAAAAAGGATGAATTAATGCCTTCTGCAGCAATATGAATGAAAATGGAGACAATTATCCTAGGTGAAGTATCTAAAGAATGGAAAAACATATTATCACTGTACTCTCTAGTAAATGAGAACTCACTGAGGGGCACACGTGTTCACAAAGGAACAGAAAAGTCATTGAAAATCAAGCAAGGGGTCAGGAGGAGTAGGAAATGGATGAAAACATAACTAGTGGGTAAAATGAACAATATTTGGATGATATACACACTAACAGCTCTGACTCAAGCATTGCAAAATCTATCTAGGTAACAAAAATATTTATACCCCTTCAATATTTTGAAATTAAAAAAGAGTATCAATTTGGCCAGTGCAGTAGCCCGCACCTGTAATCTTAGAACACTGCGGGCTGAGCTCTGTAATGTTAGCACTCTGGGAGGTCGAGTTCAAGGCCAGCCTGAGCAAGAGGCCCATCCCATTTCTACTCAAAAAAAAAAAAAAAAATGAAAAACTGAGTCAAGAGGATCACTTGAGCCTAAGAGTTTGAGGGAGCTGGCTGTGATCTATGGCACCACAGCACTTTACCAAGAGTAACAAAGTAAGACCTCTATCTGAAAAAAAAAAAAAAGGATCAATTTTTTGTTAACTATAATGAGAAACAATTAGAACGTTTTAAAATATGATGCACATTTTATATTTTCATAAGATTACCCTGTTGGGAATAAATGAAGGGGAAATTATTGAAAAACTGCTATTCAAGTAAAGGAAAGTGGTAGTTTAGACTTGGATTTTTACAGTGGAAATGGTGAGAGGTGAACAAAGTTAGGCAATGTTTTGAAGGTCTCATCAAGCAGACTCTGATGGATTGGATGTGGGATGTGAGAAAAGGAAGAGTCCAGGGTTTCAGCCTGAGCAGTTGTGTAGATGGTGGTGTGATGGGGCAGATGCTGTGCTGTGCTGCCCAAATCTTCCCTTCCCACGTTCTGAGAAAAGGCACTTATTCCCCCAGTCTCTGGAAGTGTTGAGTGTTGATTGCTCATAGTCAAGTCCCTCCCTAGAAATTACTGTCAGCCAAAAGTTACTGTCTTACCCAAAGTTGAACCTCCTCCTCAGAAACAACCTCTATACAAAGAATGGTAGACAATGGGCTGAAAAGTCTTGGAAATATGGGCCAAAATGCAGAACAATTCTATGTGCCCCACCTCAGCTATAGAGGTTCCCATAGGCATATTTGAGATCTTTGTTGTAGAATGCAGTTCAGCTTCTCTCTCCATCCAATCTTGTTTTTTTTTTATAATTTTATTGAATCATAATTCTGTACATTGGTGCAATCATAGGGCACGATTCATATACATTCAGAAATGTTTTGATCGTACTGTTACAGATAGCCTTCATGGCATTTTCTTGATCACTATATAAAG
>CAUYON010194762.1:0-57062 GCA_963573935.1 Arctocebus calabarensis | reverse complement strand
TTAGATGATATCTCAAAGTAGTTTTGATTTGCATTTCTCTGATCATTAAGGATGATGAGCATTTCTTCATGTGTCTGTAGGCCGTGCGCCTGTCGTCTTTAGAGAAGTTTCTCTTCAAGTCCTTTTCCCACCCTGAGATGGATTCCTTTTCATTCTGTTCTCTACAGTCACGTTAGGTATATTTTTGATATCTAATTAGTTTATATTTTATTTAGATTGAGGGCTTTTTTAATCCTTATTGATTTAGGATCATTTTATAAGATAGCATACCTCTTAAAAACACCCAAACAATAATCTAACTGATAGACATGTAAGGCAATCAACATTACATCTTTAAAAAAAAAATTGTTTTATTCTGTTCTTAATTGACATATAATAGTTGTATGTATTTGTAAGTTACAATATGGTGTTTCAATTAGTATGTCATTTATCATCATTTTGCTTCCTTAAAATGGAAATAATTTCTTCATTGATTTAGGTATTTAATTAGATCAAGATTTAAAAAACAGACCACTATAATCAATGAGTTATATTTTTTTCGTGTATGTATGTTATTGCTTGAAGAATAAAATAAATAATAACAACTAACAGAATTAAAAAGAGTGCTCGCGGCTCGGCGCCTGTGGCTCAACGGGCTAAGGTGCCAGCCACGTACACCTGAGCTGGTGGGTTCGAATCCAGCCCGGGCCCGCCGAACAACAATGATGGCTGCAACCAAAAAATAGCCAGGCGTTGTGGCGGGCGCCTGTAGTCCCACCTACTTGGGAGACAGAGGCAGGAGACTCGCTTGAGCCCAGGAATTGGAGGTTGCTTGAGGCTCGGTCTCAAAAAAAAAGAGTGCTCGCAATGGAGGACAAAGAGGGCAAAAATTTATACAGAAAGGCCTCTCATCAATTTACATACAACATACATCAATCCACTCACAAACTTCGATGGGCAAGAAATGTAACTTTAATTTTGTAGCCAGACCTGATACCTAGCTAGTGTGCATTAACACAGGCATGACAGATGTTAAATATTAAAATTTATTATGTTAATATTAATTAAAATTTATGATTTTAAATATTAAAATGTTTCAAGCACATCTTTCAACACTGCCACCGCCACCCTAGGCCTGCTCCACAAACGCCAAGCCCTCTGAGTGCCCCAGCAATTTAAGAGATGATGTCAAGCACAGCAGGCAGCCTCCAGGATCTTTCAGCCTACATCTGTTCTAATTGGTTGGCACCAATCAGAGGGTTGTTAAATATTTAATATTATCCTTGTCCTTATTTAAATTTAATTTCAATTTTTAGTTCCTATTCCACTGAGTGGTAGAAATGATGTCAGTTATGCCAAGGTTCTCATCTTCTTTTGGTTGTACTTACATTCCAGAAAGCTTAAGTAGGACAAAAGCACTGGACAGTGGGATCTGAAAATAAAAGTGGCAGAAACTCGCCCTTGGTATTGTTTTTTGTCTACATAGCAGCCACCAAGACATCCTCGCAGCTGTTGGGACCATTGATTACTAACTATTGGTCTCACCAGGTCCCTGCTGCCTCCCAACTTTTTCCCAGCCTATGCCTGTAGGCTCTCGGGGCCTCACCTGAACTGTTAGGAACACAAAAGGCATCCTCCTGCCTCTACAAAAAGCAGATAAATGCAGAGCTCGTGAAGCCTGTGTCACCCATCAGGTTACATCAGCACCACCTGGTAGAAATATAATGCAAGCCACAAACAGAAGTTAAAATTTTCTAATATGTACATTTAAAAAGTATACTGAAACAGTTGAAATTAATTTTAGTAATGTATTGTATCTAATCTGGTATATCCAGATATTAATCCTTACAGCATGCATTCATTACAAAAAAATTACTGATGAGAACTTTTACATTATATTTTGTGCAAAGTTTTTAAAATCTTTGATTTTATACATTATAGCACAATTCGGACCACCCACATTTCAAGTACTCAAAAGTTAACACATATATTTCAGGTCAAAAAAGCCAATGCAAATGTTCCTTCTATTCCCACTCAGTGCTGGGAACAGGACTTCTCTGGTCTTTCCGGGGTAATACCTCATCTGCTGGGCCTCTCTGCTCTTGAATTCCCTGAACTAATTAGAGTTTCTATATTGCTGTCCTCAACCTCTCCCAAACACAGTCTGCAGTCTGGAGAGCCTGGGGCCCTTTCTGAAAGATGTCCTGGTATTCTTTTATGTTATACAGTCATTCTTTCTCTTGAGACACACTGTGAACTAAGGGAGAAGGGTGTGAGATAAAAAGAAACAGAGCAAAAGTTCTGTAAATTTCACAAAACATTTACTTAGTTCCTACTCTAAAACAAAACTCACTTCAATGTATCATAGCCTCTGCACCTACGGAAATTATAGTGACGATAACTGGGCATCCCAGATTCCCTGGGAAAGCCCAATTTATGCCTTTTCCTGCTCTCATTAGTAGTTTTCCCTTTCACTTTCAAAACTGCCGTGGTTTGGATACTAAAAGATACTCATCTAATAGTCTTTATATATTATGACGTTATTCTTCATACAACCCTATAAAGTAAATAATGTTGTCCATGTTTGGGAAATAAGGAAGCTGAGAAGCAGGAGGAATTAAGCATTTGCCTACAGTCACTAGGTCAATCTAGGATGAGAATTCATTCAGTCTCCCTGACATTAAGATCTATGTTTTTTCTCCTCCATTATGATTAGCACTGAAAATAAATAAATCTAATCTGGTATATTCAGATATTAATCCTTTTCAGCATGCAATCAATACAAAAAATTACAATCCTGCAGGGCCTCCTTAAGGCCTGCAGGACTGTAAAAACGTTCTTTGGAGATTTTCTACCTTATCTCCAATTTTATTACCACTCAGCTGTCAGCTGGTGGAAAACCTTGTCCCTGAAATGTTAACAGCATGTCTACCCCATCTCAAAAAGGTCTTCTAGGCCAAGTAAAAGCAGTTTAATAGTTTACAAAACAATATGGCTAGTAGGGGCTCCCTCAACAGGCTTTGAACTGGACAGAAGCAGAGTAATTTCTGCGGTAATTCTAGACATCCACAATGGAGCTATGAGGGTTTCCACTCGTTTTTCTTCCCAGGATAGAAATACACTAAAATGAACACTTTGTAGCTCAATTTTATTTTTATTTGCAACCTGTCTATTGATCCACTTTAACCCATTTTATGGACACTGTGGTTGTTCTTTCTGACTATGGGACGAACAGATCTGCCAACAGCAGAGGAAATTCATATCATATATCTCTAGTTACCAATTTAGTCATTTTATTCAGAGTATAACCAGACTATCAAAGGTCTCCAGATATTTTTTAGGGTAATAAACTCTTTTTCTTTTTTAAGCAGGCTTGGGCCGGGTTTGAACACACTACTCCCAGTGAATGGATCCTGTGCTCTAACCGCTGAGTACTGGAGGATAATCAACTTGGAACAGAAGAACTATGCTTATCAAAGAAGTAACTCTTGAATGAAGAGAAATAAATAGAAATTTTTATTATATAAAATTTCAAATGTACGTGGATGGGTGGAGGGAGGGTAATTGTTGGGACCACACCTATGGTGCATCTTAGAAGGGTACAAGTGAAACCTACTTAATGCAGAATATAAATGTCTTAACATAATAACTAAGAAAATCCCATGCAGGCTATGTTAAACAGTTCAATGAAAATATTTCAGATTGTATATGAAACCAGTACATTGTACCCCTCGATTGCACTAATGTACACAGCTATGATTTAATAATAAAAAAAAAAGATGGAAAAAAAAGTTCATAGAATAATGGCAAGGGACAAATAAAACTATTCATTTTTAATCAGTTTAACTCAACAGTTGTTAATAAGGAAAAGCGTTACCTGTAATTGATTCCCTCAGCTCTGGTATTTCCAGATGGGCTTCCTGACAGACCACCCCCCGTCCAACCATGATGAACTCACGCTCCTCAGGTGTGTGTGAGCCTGCGGAGTTGGAAACCACCCGGTCTCTCTCATTTACCCTCCATCAGCACCTAACAGATTCTTGAAAATCAGTGACTATCATGTGGGCTCTCCGGCACAGAGGCTGAGCTGCAGGACCCAGGTTACTCCAAAGCCTCTGTGGTGTTTTGTTAGATTAGCCTTCAAGCAAATCATGTATTAAAGACAAGTGGGCACAGCTTAGGGGAAGCCTAAGAGTATGTCAGTAATGTGTGATCTGCTGATTTGGTTTACATACTAATAAGGAAATGATATATCTTTGCTTGAATGGCTGGAAAGAAGCAATAACACAACACTTAAAAATTCTGAGGACTGGAACAAACGAAAATAAAACACAGCTAATGCAGCTTCTGTTACACTCTACACAGAATGTAAAGTCCTCTCGTCTGTACAGCGGGTTTCCACGTGTCCTACGCCATTTGGAGCATCACATAACTTCTCTCACACTGCTTTACAAACTAGTTTATTGCTCAACAAGAAACTACTAGAAATAATTGGCTGGGATTATATTTGCTAAATGCAATTATTATCGATGAAACAAATTTCCAAATATAGATCGGCATAAGAGATTGTTTTCTTTTGAGGTCTGGATGTTTGGAATTCCCCAAACATGTTGAAAGGGACCGGCCACATTGGGTCAGATTGTTCCCAGAGTGGGGTGTGATGGCGCTTGCCCTCCTGAATCGCTGGTTGTTCACAGAGTGGATGGAGCTGCCGTAGAGTGTGTGGGGCGTGAGCAGGGACCTTGATCCTCCAGTGCTTCTGGAGCTGGCGTTATCATCCCACCACTTTTCTCTCCAACTGTCTACTTTGATGCTGGAAACACGTGTTTATCCAACAATGACATTGTTTATCCCCAAATGCACCCTACCTGACATCATGATATTTAAGTTTCATATGGCAATCTTCATTCATGGGCAGGTCCTCCATGCCCATATGTGCGTGTCTGCAGTCCCCTCTCGTGCTTACTCATACACAGGGTACTGAGTGCCCACCTTGTGCCGAGTGCTTTGCTCTGTAAGAGAGTCAGGGGATACAACAGGCCAGACGACCAGAATGCAGGTAACTACACCAATAACCAAGTGGTCACTTGGAAAATGTACGCAAAGGGCAATTCCAGGGCTCTGTTGAGGATATTACCACCGATGAGCAGCGCGTCCCAGAGGCCAGGCCAGGCCTCCCTGAGGACAGGACACAGGGTCTGAAACCAGAAGCAAGACTCGGAACCAACTGGCGAATGGGGAGTGGATGGGGGCAGTGTGGGGGCCTCCCAGCCAAGAGCAGCAGGCAGGAAGATCTGTGTGAGGAAGGAGAGTGGGGCTCTGAGTGGGGACCGAACAAAATCTGTTATCTCCCAGTGTAGAGAGCAGAGGTTGGGAGTGAGGCTGAAAGGATGCGAGAGCCTTGCAGGAGGGAGTAAGGAGCCTACATGAAAATAGAAATTAGTTTTGCAAAAAATGTAGAATGGGGAAGGGCATGTGGAATACCTCAGTGTGGTGGGTAAAGTCATGAGAGGATAAAGTTAGCAAAGAAAACGCGTGTCGCTGCTGGTGTGCACTCAGGAGGGGGCCTTCTGAAGTTCCCTGGGGAAAGAGAAACATCATTGTCTGGGAGAGAGAAGATCCTAGGCAGAGCTAAGGGTGAGTGCAGCACCAGCTGAAGAAATGTCTTGTAGAAGTGCTGCCTTTGATTAGAGAAAGAATGGTCTAATGGTGAAGTGCTCCATAAATTATTTTTTTATTTATTGTGAGACAGTCTTTGTCACCCTCGGTAGAGTGCAGTGGCATCATAGCTCACAGCAACCTCAAACTCTTGGGCTCAAGCCATCTCTTGCCTCAGCCTCCTGGGTAGCTGGGACTGCAGGTGCAGATATAGTCCACCACAATGCCTGGTTATTTTTTAGGGACAGGGTCTTGCTCTTTTTCAGGCTGGTCTTGAACTCCTGAGCTCAGGGAATTTGCCCGCCTTGGCCTCCCAGAGTGCTAGGATTACAGGCGTGAGCCACCATGACTGGCCCATAAATGCTTTGATAGATGACACTGGTGAATTTTTGGTTTGGTTCTGATGATGTTGTTTTATATATTTGTACATAAAACTTTTGAAAGACATTTCTGGAGCTATTCATCAGTGTGTGTGGATGCGTATGTGGGTGGATGCTGATGTATTTACAGGTGTGAGTATTTGCATGTGAGAGGCACACTCACTGACGCACGAGCCCCTTCTTTTCATTGCTTGTCATGTTGCAAGATATCTTCCTCTTCGTCTGTCACTTTTCTCACTGCCTAAAACAAGGCTTGGAATGGTCACATGAAGTCAACGCCTGTTCCTAAGAGAGCTAATTTCACTCCTCTGTGAATAACAGCCAATCTGGAACATAACATTGCAGGAACTCTCTGTGAGGAAGATTATTCTATTTAATTTTGACAAAACAGAGATAATGAGAAGCCTTATAGGAGTCATCTAAATTGCATGTCCATAAGGGTGCAGAACAAAGAACAGATCATACATATGACTTTCTCCCCAACCGGTGATAAATCATTCTCTTCCAAGTAGCAGGGTTATTAAATTCCTTAGTCTCCTTATGGAAAGGAGATGATTTGAAGTTGGCCTGGGTTATATTAATGCTTTCTGGCTTCTGCCTCTTCACAATTAAAGAGATTTAACTACAGAGGAACCCCCAGAGATTTCTAGGATGATTTTCTAAAGACATAAGAAATCTGGCTTAACATAAGAGCAGTACTCAAACAAGGCAATTTCCAAATGCATTTCAGGAAATTATCTTGGCAAATTGACTCTATATTTTTCAAGTCACATACATAAAACATATGAGTCACACACACAGGGTGTGGTAGGACATTGAAAGGACAAGGTGCTCGCCCTTTTCACCACCACGTCTGAGAGAAGCGAGACGGAAGGAGGTCAGGCACGTGGAATATAATCCATGAATATATTATGAATAGATCCTGAAATCCAAGGTAAAACTGCTTAGAGAAAGTGGAGCAGCCTGGCCTGTTCTATTTTGGGTCAAAGGAGACTTTTTACCTGCAGGTGTCCCTTGAGTTGTCCATTTATTTTTACTCTTAGTAGAAGCAAATGTTATGTAATCTTTTGTAATAAATAAATTTGTCAATGATTTAAATTGCTTAATTTGGCACTCTTTAAAAAAAGTGAGAATTACCATTTCCTTCTGCTGAATCTAAAGGGCCTGGTCTATGTTCTCACTGAGTGGGTTTGTGGGTTTTCTGACTAGCTTGAGACCCTCCAGAAATATAACCAACTTCCCTCAGGAAGACCCTCTCTCTGTCATTCCTTACAGGCGTTCTTTACCTCACACTTCTAAGTGCCCATATCCTTGACTTGGTAATCACCCTTTGATCTCTCCAGGCAAGTGTCTTTTGTTTCTATATGTCAGGGTAGAAAATGTTCAGTGTATTGTGAAATGATCCAAAGAGACTCGGGTGAGCACACAGGTGCACGGCAGCAAGTAAAACTCCGTGGAAGTCACCCGGGGCGGAGGGCAGGAGGGGAGCCCAGACCCTGCCTAATGGGTCGTGTGGCGATGGCATACCTGTAGTCAGGACTCAAGCGTTACAAAGGCAATTCATGTAAACTAAAACATTTGTATCCTATTAATACTTTAAAATTAAAATAATCACATAAAGAAAGAAAATGAAATAGACCTTGGGGGCTACCCACCATTATTTCCCCTCTTCTCTTTAAGTGTTTCTGCTCTGTGTCTCATGTTCACTGTCCGCATCGGTTTCTGGTTGTTCACCCCACTGTCTCTCTGTAACTTCCCAAACTATCTATTTGTTAAAACAACCAAATCCAGAAAGCTAAAACAACAGTAGAGAACTCCAAGGGACGCTCACTCCCACTCTGGGCCATCTTCCCAGATGATCACGGAAAGGGCTCAGCACACAGGCTCTCTGGGATGACCACTAGAGACAGTCATGAAACATTCTATGTTACCTTTTCCTCCGGATTGTTCTAGAAGGAAAATTAGGATGTACTTAATAATAGGTCTTCCGTTTTGTTTTATTTTGTTAAGCCCTTTTGTGGCAGTGTGGTTGACATATGGGAATCTGTACCTGTTTATTTGTTTTCTCTCACCCCTGTAACACAGCAACACAAACTTGATGGCTGAAAACCAACACACAGGTGTTATCGTACAGTTCTGTGTAGATTAGAAACCCGAATGTAGGTCTCACTGGAAAAAATCCAGGTGTCAGCCAGGCTGTGTTTCTTTCCGGAGGTTCTAAAAGAGAAGAAATTATTTTTCCGCTTTTCCAGCCTCTAAAGACGGTCTGTACCTTTCACATCAGCAGCACTGGGGGCAGCCCTAAACCTGCCCTTCTGACCTTCTTCCCAGGTTCATCCACCGGGACCCTCTTCTCCTGCCACTCTCTTCCACTTTAAAAGTCTTTAAGAATCTCTCTTCCACTTTAAAAGTCTTTTTGATGACATTATGCCCACTCGACTCAGTCATCCAATACAATCTCTCCATGTCGAGCTTGGTGACTGTGTCACTTCTGAAACTCCCTTTTTGCCATGTGAGGTGACATAGTCACAGGTCTGGGGATTGGGACCTCAGAAATGGACAGCTTTGGGGCCCCTTATTCTGCCTACCACAAGGTGTTTAGCTCATTTCCCCCCCCAAATTGTACCTGAATCATAAAGCTCTTAGTAAATTGACGATGTCATTTGGTTTGCTTGGTTAACAACTTTCCTCAAATCACATAATTTGTAATGAAGAAATAATTGGGTTCACAGCATAATCATTCTTACAAGGTTACCCCCCAGCCCTGTAGAAGAAGATTGAATAATTCACATATTTGAGGTTAGGTTTTATATAGACCTTCCCTAACAGAAGGGGATGTGAATATTTTCTTAACTCTCAAGGCCAAATCAAAAATTTCCTACATATAAATTCACTTCGGAGAGTGACTCATTTGCACGGCTTGGCTTCACCATGGAAAATGAATTATGTAATTGTTACCAAGTCTTCAGTCTTGATTCTGAATAAAAGGAATCTGTGAAGATGTTACGCATTTTTTGAAACTTCCCTTACTCTGGACTGATACCCAGCTTCCATTTGTTTTCCGGCTCTGTTCTTACTAATGGCCTCCTTTCTGCAAGTTCTAAAGGAGTAAGGAGGCTGGCGGCCCCCAAAGCAGGAGGTTAGCAAACTACTGTGTACAGGCCATATCTGGCCCATAAGCCAAGAATGGTTTTCACATTGTTGAGTGGCTGAAAAACATAAAAAGATAAATATTTTGTGAAACATAATAATTAAATAAAATTCAAATTTCAGTGTCCATAAGTTAAATGTGATTAGCAGATGGCTGCACTCATCCTGGGGTCACTTGTGAACCACAGAAAAGTGGAACAGTTGAAACAGTGACCCTAGGACCTGCACAGCCCAGATTATTTACTACCCGGTCCCTTATAGCACCCTGGCAGCACAAAATTGACATTTTTATGGGTAGGTATTTTGAAATACAGATAAGGGTGAAAAAGAAATTTGGGTTTAGGTGGGTGGAAAGGGAGTTCATTTGTGATCATTATTAACATTGGATTGTAGCTATAATGTAATTTCATGTAACTGTTGATGAACCATTCCAAGATAATCTAATTGAAGAAACATGTAGTTTTTTAAAGCAACAAAATAATAAACCCGCATTTCATTTTAAAACTTCTGTACGTAGGGAGGTGAACCAGACAGTCTGTGGGTTTTGAATCCTGAATTTACTTTTCCTTTATACTTTTCACACAGTTTGCACTTCAGATATTCTTAGTATTAGACGAAGGGGCACGTGACCTATAGGACTTGTGAGATAATCTCACCCAAAGAAAAACATGGTGAGTAGAGGTGTCTTGGTGTCAGCTGCGTCCAGCTGCCCCCTGTCAGTACTGCACGAACCCAAGCAGACAGCAAATCTGAGTAGTGCCTTTCCTCTTACAGAAGAGTATTTCAATAAGTGGCATAAACACGGTCGCAATCGGTTGCAGTCAAGGTTTGGCTTTTAACTTTAAGTGGATCCTGAGCGTGTTTAAACCTAGAAGTTGAAATGCACATTGACATGAGAAAGCTTCCCTCCATTGTCCTTTCGATGCTGTTTCCTCCAGTAATAGTGTAAGGAGGGAAATAGTCTGCACAGCTGATCCATTCCCAGCACATCTTCTGCATAGAAATTAGAACCCCAGCTGGACGGAGCCTCCAGCCCACAAAGAGCACCACAGTTCCTCCGGTTTCTGCTAAAAGTGAGTCAGTTAAACCTCACAGATAATCAACACTATTACCCATTGTTTTGAAAATGGATTTGATAGGTAAGATGCAAAATAATTATACAGTGCGTGACCACATGTTAGGCGCAGGAAGAACGTGCTTCACGCACGTTTACGCAGGCATCGATCTTGCCTCTTCCAGCTGCTGGATGTGGCATGTTCATGTCCACTTTACAGACTGGGAAGCTGAGGTTCCTAGAACATGACCCAACCATGGCACCTCCACCAGCACGAGGCAGAACCAGCACACAATCCTTTGTCTGAAGCGTTTAAACACAGCGATGCCCGTGCCCCTGGCCAGAGGTAAACATATCCCTCGTACCTCTAATGGACAGGTGCTTTTCTATCTGAGAAGGCTTCACTCCTTAGCAATCTTACATTTTCAATAGTAGGAAATAAAATAGATGATTGTATCTGACAACTCAACTACGCGCTGTAAAGTGAACTAGATATTTTAAACAACTTAACTAGAAATTGATTGTATCTTATTTTAAAAAGATTAATGTCTACTCACCTAAAACATAATTTTATTCCATTTCAACTCTCTTCACGCTTCCTGCCAACAATCTCGTCAATGTTTTGGTAGGAAAAGCCCAGGTTGTTATTTCTGCAAACAGGGTGCTGGAATCCTGGTGTGCTACCAAGCAGATGAACAGTGTGACTAGAACAGTGTGACTTCTTCAGGTTGACTAGAAGTGCCACATGTTCAAACAGAGAAAGGCCGGTCTTCATCAGTTACCTGTTTCTTTTTCTGGTTATTATTCACTGTGATTGAGATCCTGATGAAAAGGACGAAGATCAAAGGAATATCTTCCCATGTAGCCATCACCAGTAAAGAAGAATCCACTTTCAATATTTTTGAAAGCTTTTATGCCATGAAGGAATATTGCATTTATATTTGGGCAAAGATAAAATGATCTGAGTCATTTTAAGGTTTAAAGACAAATAAATGGGCCCTGTTTTAAGCACCTCAAGTTGAACAAGGTCAGCAATGGAATTGTGGAGCGGGTTGACAGGGGACGTTTGCTCTGCTGGTTCACAGAGAGATTGTTTTCCCTCTTTCTCTTTTCCAGGCTGACTGGTATGAACCTCCCCTCTCCTGTCATCAGCAGTAAGAACTGGCTACGGCTCCATTTCACCTCGGACAGCAACCACCGGCGCAAAGGCTTCAACGCTCAGTTTCAAGGTAAGAATGCTTCCTCTTAGAAGAAAAGGAACAGCAGAAAATGTTTTGGTATTTTCTAATCTTTCCATTTTAAGATCTTGGTAACAATACAATAAGAAATATAAATATGCCTAAAAATTCCTCCTTTCTCTTTTATGAAGAGCTACCTTTGGAAACATTAGTTAAACTTTATTACTATGATGCAATGCAGTCCACGTAGAATGTCTCGTTTGGATGGAATGTTTTTAATTTTTAATAATTAAGTGTTAGCATTAAATTACTATACGCCCAACCTATAAATACACAAGGTGGTCTGATAATTGCCTTTATTCACATGCCAAGTAAGCATGGCAAAACATAGACTTTATGTGAAAATACACAAAAGCATTATAATATCACTTTACTCCTTAAACATTTTCACACCTTAAAATGCATAAAACCAACTCCCTGATTTAGTGATTTACATGTAACAAACATTAAAAGAAATATCCCGGCTCTTCTGCAGCTGAGAAAAATGGAGAATCTACAGTCATTGGCATATAGTCTGATTTTGAAACTTCTTTTGAATTGAAATTCTCAGGTTTATACATAAATAGTATGGTACCATTTCCTCTGTTTCTAGTAATGAATGATCTCTATTAAGATAGCATTAAAATCCTTGTTAATAAAGCAAAAAGCATTTTACTTGCAATGGTAAATAAAAATGTTATGACTGCACACAAAAATAATACATCCTCCCCAAATTGTGATCACGACAATGTTAGTTCAATCAAGGCAGCTTCCCTGAACACTTGCCACAGGTAAGTCAGGATGCTAAAAAGTGCAACAGGCCCCAAACAGGGAAATTTTAACAACCCCCATGCTCCACAAACTAGTGGGTGCAGAACGTTTATTATATTAGTCCATAAACAACTCCGGGGAAAGGCGGGATGCAAAGGGAACTCGTCATAGCTCCTGAGTGAGAGCCTAGTAATGTTCAAAACACTGGTCTGAGTATCTCTGAACTTACACGTTTTAAAATCTATAATGCTTTTAGTGTCTCCTTTTGGACACCCAGTAGAAAAATAAGAACAACTACTAGGGAACAAAATACAGATGGCCCACACTGGGAGAGGCAAGAGCTTCGTACTTGGCACCCCGTCCCGGGGGCTTGTGAAATCACCCAGAACGTGCCTGCCTTAGGATCCGTTTCACCCAAATGCGTTTCGGGCCATGTCAGGCTCAGTCTCTATCTCACTGTGTCTTCTCATCTTGCCAAAAAGTTCTTACTTTAGCTGCAAACATGACGTCCTTAAGTTTTGTAAGAAGTGATATTGTTGTCACTTCACTGGTGTGCAAGGGAAGGTTAGTCTTTTCTTTTTGTATTTTGTCTTTAAAAGATACTCTTGCCTTAGTCTTTTAAGGCTGTGTGCTTTCACAGTACGTAGAATAAACTTGGGAAGGATGCAGGTAGTGGTCCGGGGTCACATTGGGGAAGGGTAGGTGTCCACTCTGTCTTCTGGGGAGTCTTATCTGAGGTTTCCCTGCACTAATCTACCTCTATGGGCATCTCTGTCCCTGATTTAAAGTAACCACAAGTCAATATTTAGAATGCCAACGGACTGACCGTAGAGTTGTCTCGAAAATGTTGAATGATCGTCCTCAAGAGCCTTCATTAATTATTTTGCTCAATGCCCAATTAATCGGAATTGAACAAAATAAAAATTTCTATATGTTGCTCACACCTGACCAGTGCATTTGGTACTTGTACCTGTGCTGGAATAAAGATTAAAAATAGAATATCAAAGGTGAAGATTCTCCTAGCTGGTTGATACATTTAAGAACCCTTACCAGTTGGCAAGAGAACTACAATAACTTACTGGTAGCAGTCATTGATTCTAAAAGTAAATGTGTATGTATGTGTATAATTAATTAATTAAAGTGTTACAGATAAAGCACATATTTAAATGATAAAAGTAAATAGTACAAATTGCACGATAATATATAATTAAAGTATATGTATTTTATACTTACGTATAATTAAAACACATGAATAAATTAATTACATGAATAAAAAGAGACACAAGTAGCAAATTTTGCACCTAACTCAAAAAAGGTACAAAGATTAGAAAGGCCTACCAATATAATATCAGTAACAATAACTAATCTTAGCAGTAACGTTCTAGAAAACCTCTCTAGGCTGACTTGAACTTCAGCTCCCCGACCACGGCACGAGGAAGCCGCCTCCCTTTGTCTCCCAGGCTGCAGTTCAGAGGCTGCACCACAGCTCACTGCAAACTCAAACTCCTAGGTTCAAGGGATTTCCTGCCTCAGTCTCCAGAGTATCTGAGACTACATGTACGTGCCGCAATACCCAGCCAGGTTTTTGTCTATTTCTGTGGAGACAGGGTTTTACTATATTGCTCAGGCTGGTCTGGAATTTGTCAAGTGATCCTCCCACCTCAGACTCCCCAAGTGTGAGGTATGGTGCCCAGCCTTCCATGTTTTCTGTGAGAAAAGATGCCTTATGTAATAGGTGGTGTCATGCCTGAAGTCACAGCTGGGCCAATCAGCTATGCAAGGTAGGGTTACATGCTAGATGTCACCCTTAGATTAAGGACGTTGAACAAACACAGAGTAACCAGGGGGATGACAAGAAACATTCAAAGGAGGGTCTGAAGGCTTAGAGAGAGCCTGCTACATGTGAAGAAAGACCTTACATTTATATATCTAGTTCCAGGCGGTATCACCAGCGAGTGACAGCCACCGCAGAAGACAGAGCAGTAGTTGACTTGCTGGGCCAGTTCAGACTTCCTACCAGCACCCCCCGACCCAGGGCCATTGCTCCCCAGGCCGCTGCCCTGACTTTGCAAGAAGGAGGCCTCAAGACTTTTCATTCTGAGGGTAAATGGGAATCCTTCTGCCATACAGGGAAAACACACATGACATTAAATCTTCCCTTGTTTCTGCACATAGATTGAGTAGCAGGAAGTCCAACTACAATAAAGGAGAGAAATTCACTCATTACTACAAACACAATTGCAAAGAAGAAAACCTAGTAATAGTAGCAAAACTTACATGGTGTTTACAAAAGGCTGGTTTCCTGTCTTTGCAAACATTCTGTCAAACAAATTGAGTATTATGTTTTCTTCTCCTTCTTCGAAGGAAAACACTAAAAAGAGAAACAGAACATTTATTTTTATTCTTTTTTTTTTTTTTTTTTCAGTTTTTGGCCAGAGCCGGGTTTGAACTCACCACCTCTGGTATATGGGGCCAGTGCCCTACTCCTTTGAGCCACGGGTGCCGCCCTTTATTTTTATTCTTCACATACTTCTTGGTGCCTTTTTAATGTTACTCTATTCACATTTATCATTTATGGTCACTCTTGAGAATATAAAAACTTGATCAGTGTTTTTACCTGCAGTAAATGTGATTGCAGATTATTTGGGATTGCACAGCCTTCCGGTGACATTTCTCAATGAGAAACTGCTCTGTTATCCGAGAGTAAGATGCTGAGATAGAATTTTATAACTTGCAGAAACATAGAATACATTACTTTTAACGTGGCTCTTTTCTTGGTCAAACAAACAACCACTCCCATAAAATATTCTTTCTTCTCTTTCCTTGTGTTTTCACTTTCATCTACACAATTCCCTGCTCCCTGAGTCTGACTCTTCTTTGCTTTTCGCCTCTTTAATCATGTGATCAAGTCACACCAAAAGCTGAGGGGAGGCTGATTGACAAGTGAAACTGCTCCGTAGCTGCTTCTCCTGAAATGCATTTCCTTTTCAAATAGCATTGTGAGCAAACCAAGGGGTAAACGGCAGCTAGGAAAAAGCCCACTTGATATATTTGTAATTTATTCTCTATATACTGGGCCCTCATTGAATAATAGATTTTTGTAGGGCACATTATTTCTTTAAATCTTCTGTAAATTGAACCCATTCTTTCTAGGTTGCCTCCATCATTAATTATAATTAAACAAGAACCTTGTTGGCATAATCCATCATCTAGACATTTTCAATGTCGACCAGATAAATTTTTTAAAAATATATTAATCTTGAACCATGCAGGCCTCTCACTGCTGAATAGTTAGCTATACAAGTGCTGCGCTCCAGGAAACGTGTTTACCTATTTATAAAATTAAAATGTTCACAAAATGAAAATCTCATTGATTTTTATAACTGATAAATCATGTTGAAAGAAAGTGTTTGTAATAAAATTCCAATTTATGCAGGGAATGCTCCATCTCATAAATCAAGGGAAAACCTACCTGTGTCTGTAAAGATTGTGTTGAAATAAGTAATTAGCTTGCTTTTAAGGTTATGGTTGTATGTAACTATGGATTTCCCTGTTATTTAAAATGAAGACCTTTATGCAAAATGAAGACTTTCTTGTTATTAAAAAGATATTTTCATGAATTACAAGCTTTGCGTCCTTAGATTAATTCTAATCGAGATAAAATGTGTGCATTCCCCAGTCTGTAAAGCTCACATTTTCTGCAGCCTGACAGACCATCCCCAGAGATCTTCCTAATAAAGAAGCAGACCCCAATTCCAATTCTAGTGCCATGAATGCAAACGTTTGTCTCCCCTTTAAAACACTAACTCGGCCAAACATCAAGGGTCATTCTGTACCTGGAGCCTAGAAGGTGCTCAACTAGTGTTTGTTGAAGGGATGAAGGGAATCCATCACTCCTCTTCCTAAGGCTCCACAGGCCAGCCCTCGGGGACCCAGCAGAGCCCCCCAGGCGGCCTCCGTCCTGTCTCCTGGCGGAGGAGGTCGGCCACCTGCTCCTTCCGACTGAGAGGAACTATTAGATGGATGTGCCATGTGAAGTATTTTGTCAATCCAAGTAAATTAGTGAAATATAACTTATAACCTCTATGTCATTCTTGAAACTTCTGAACCTCTACAAGGAAAATCATTTTTAATAGATATAAACACACTTGAATCAGAAAAATATAACCATTTTTCCTACATATCTTCTTTATTTTCCCTGAAAACAAGAGATTCTTACAAAGCTCCAATGCAGGTACTTTTAGCACTTGGGAAGAATTCCCAGCTGTGTCCCACGCCACTGGCTGGCGGCCTCATTTCATTAAGTACTTATTATCAGCCAATGCCCCTCCTGTCTGCGTCTTACTCTCCTCCCTTAAAAAGTAGGAGTAATGATTTCCTCACAGAATTATCGAGAACGTCTGATAACAGGAAAGCCTGGGTGGCCTGTGGTCCGTCCAGGCCCCTGAGAGGCCCACTGTGCACGGGGTCCCCCGTCCTCATACTGAGCACAGTCCTAGGCCAGAGTAGCTGAAACCAGCAACTTGGTACTCCAAACTGTAGGTGATATTAAGAACTCAAAATGACCGTTCTTTTATCCTGCTGGCCAAGTCTGAATTGGTGCAACCTCCTTGGGAAACAATTTCACTATCAGACTGAACACGGGACTCGGAGGACCCAGTGCTTCCAGGTGAGGTGTGCGCCCGAGAGAAGGGAGTCGGGGCCACAAACCCGCACACAGAGGGTCACAGGAGCTCTGCCCACCGGAGCCGGCCCACACCCCTCCCTGGTGTCCTCCAGCAACTGGGCAAACAGAGGAAGTGGGCACATTTATACCAGAGAACACTGAACAAAAGTCAAAGAAAAAACCAAACTCTATACACAACAACATGCGTGGAGCACAGAGACAGAATATTTCCCGAGAGAAAGGACCCAGACACAAAGCACCTGTACCATTTGGCTCATTTATGTGAAATTCGGGAACTTGCCAAGTGATATATTTACATGAATGTCCACTGGTAAAGAAGAATCACTTCACTGTATCTATGTCGTATTTGAGTAAAAATATTGGGCGGCACCTGTGCCTCAAAGGAGTAGGACGCCAGCCCCATATGCTGGAGGTGGCGGGTTCAAACCCAGCCCCTGCCAAAAACTGCAAAAAAAAAAAAAAAAAATTAAAGAATCTATATCATAGATATGTAATAAACATATCTACATATCTATCTATATCTATTTGTGTGTGTGTGTGTTTCCTAGTATAGTCTCTTTCTAAGAAAATGACAAGTTCTTAGAACTTTCTTGTAAATAGGGCCAGACAAAAGCAAGCAGAGAGTCCCCACTGGACATCATGGTGCCGCCCAGTGTCACAGTTGGGAAGCTGCATCTTCCCTGTCAGAAAAGGGAGGTGTCGGGGCCGCAGCTGGCCACGTGCAGCCTTCACATGGCAGAACCAGGGCGCAAACACCAACCTCTGCCCTCTCTGCTCGGCGTCACTCTCCGCAGCTCTCTGCTCTCCTCCGGCTCGCCGTACTGCCCCAACTATTTCCAATCAGGACATCTTTTTTTGGTGGGGTATTAATTTATTTTTGTAAAATGGAAGTCCCAGGGAAAGGAACAACACTTGGAGATATCTGTGATTTTGTCCCAACTTAATCCTCCAGCAGAAGCCTGGCAGGCGCCTCTTTATCTATTGCACCGTGTAAATGTGTGCGGCCACACCGGGACGCTAACCTACACCTGAACACCTGTGTGCGGCCACACCAGGACTCTTACCTACACCTGAACGCCTGTGTGCGGCCACACCGGGACTCTTACCTACACCTGAACACCTGTGTGCGGCCACACCGGGACGCTAACCTACACCTGAACGCCTGTGTGCGGCCACACCGGGACTCTTACCTACACCTGAACACCTGTGTGCGGCCACATCTGGACTCTTACCTACACCTGAACACCTGTGTGCGGCCACACCGGGACTCTTACCTACACCTGAACACCTGTGTGCGGCCACACCGGGACTCTTACCTACACCTGAACACCTGTGTGCGGCCACATCGGGACGCTAACCTACACCTGAACACCTGTGTGCGGCCACACCGGGACTCTTACCTATACCTGAACACCTGTGTGCGGCCACATCGGGACTCTTACCTACACCTGAACACCTGTGTGCGGCCACACCAGGACTCTTACCTACACCTGAACACCTGTGTGCGGCCACACCGGGACGCTAACCTACACCTGAACACCTGTGTGCGGCCACACCGGAACTCTTACCTACACCTGAACACCTGTGTGCGGCCACACCGGGACTCTAACCTACACCTGCCCTGCTCATCTGTGTAAAAGGGGATAAACCAAGTATGATTGTTTTTTTCTTTTATCTCTCAGTATATTAAGAAAACCATAAAGGTAAAATTTTCTGAATAGTTTTCTGATATCTGTCTACTAAGGATAGGACATTTGTGCTTGATTTCAGTAGTAATTATTTTGAGTTGAATTGGGGGTAATTTTTATTAACCTTGAAACAAGAGAATATATTTCCTAAGAAAGCTATGAAATATTAGTCATCAGAGATGATAAATTGAGAAATCTCATCTAGAAGCAGATTAATAGAACAAATGAGCTTTTGAGGTCATGCCTGACTTTTGATTTATGTCAATGTATTTTCATTTATTGACTTAAGTTGGGTGCTTGAAATATTAATATCTGACAATTATTTACCAATATTTAGTATATAGGCAAAATGTATGAGATATAATATACATGAGTATGCATATATAAATATTTAGGCTAAAACCTTTCTTTTGGCTCAGTGCCTGTAATTCAAGGGGCTAGAGCCCAGCCACACACACTGGAGCTGGCAGGTTCAAATCCAGCCTGGGCCTGCCAAACAACAATGACAACTACAACTAAAAAGTAGCTGGGCGTTGTGGCAGGTGCCTGTAGTTCCAGCTGCTTGGGAGGCTGAGGCAAGAGAATCACTTAAGCCCAGGAGTTTAAGGTTGCTGTGAGCTGTGACACCACAGCACTCTACCCATGGTGACAGCTTGAGACTGTGTCTCAAAATAATAAAAATAATGAAATACATTAATTAAATAAATTAAAAATCCTTTCTTTTTCTACACTTCTAAATGTGGTTGACTTTGGTGAACTGGTTGTCAACAATGATATGCAGTAAATTCAACTATTTAAAATAACATTAACACTTGGCAGTGGCAGGTAGATGTTCAGTCCCTATGGTTCAAACCTATATAAGCTGAGGAGAGTTATTACTCCCTTGGTCACCGGTCTTCCTACAACTCCCACTTATGTGACACGGAGACAGGAACTGCTGTGGTTTCCCCTTGTCAGTCCTCATGCTCATGCCCTCTCCCCGGTGCGGTGACCAGCACGTCTGGACACAGTGTCCGTGGCTGTTTGCTCAGTGGCGTCTCCACCTCTCCAGGGCAGTCTGTGCTGTGGAACTTCCACCATTACAGTGCACACTGCACGAGTCCGGCAGCTGTCAGCAGAGTCGTCGGCGTTGACCCTGACAGACCAGTGGTCAGCCTCCTGCGTTTCTGGTGCTGGCCGCGATGGCTGTGTCTGGCCCCGAGTAGTCACCTACGTGGAGCTCAATCAGAGCATCAGGGAAGCCAGTGAGCTTCCAAATGCACTAGTTTTCAAATGCATTGCTTCTTCTCTTAATTATCTGGGTCAGGTTCCCGAAATTGAACAGGGAAGCTATTGCTTAACGTAACCCACAAGCCAGGATGTATGCGACGTGCATGGCCCTCACAGGACGTATAGGTGTCAAAGTCTAAATGCAGAGCTCAAAATGAATGCAGAGGGAAGTTTAGAAAGCATTTAGGAGTTGCAGACAGTGACCACGGTAACCACTGAAAATGGGAGATTACAGATGATGGGTGGCTCGTGCATTTGGGGCACGCAGGGAACCTGGCACTCGGGCTCTGCTTGCGATCTTCCAGATTGCAGTTAGTCATTGATTCGAAAGAACTTTCTCTGCCACAACAATTAGCAAGAAGTGTCTCCAGAGCTTCCATCATCCTCCTGGTAAATCCTGTCTAAGTGGTAGTTTCTAAAGGCCCAGGGATCGCCTCTGAGTTTCCTGTAGTCAGCAGCCACATTCCTCACCACCGTGAATGCTCTAGTTCTCCTCCACGGGCGCCCACGGTTAACGCTAGTCCATGGGACGGGCCACAGGTTACTAACCCAGGAAACACAACGCAGTAAGGACAGACTTCAAAATGTTTATTGAAATCTGTGTTGAAACTATAGAATTGTGTTTCAATCGGAATTGATTCATGCTTTATAAATGAAAACTGAAACTGACTTTGCAAAGTAATACTCAAAAAAGATTAGTTTAAAAAATAGGTCTGGGAAAACACATGTGTAATAAATCCCCTTTGAAATAAACTCGATTAAAGTATTTTTGCATAGTAGACCCAAAGTGTTTTCCCCTCATGTTCGTGGTTGATCTTAACACTTAATTACATTATATCCGAGATAAACATGTTTTTACATTTTGATGTCTCTGCAAGGGACATCCTTTATCTGGCAGTATTTTGTCTTTGTCCTTCTTCGCGATGCACCTTACAGTCAAGGGTGTCTCAGGTTCACGTCACAGCTTTACTCGTGGATGTGATTTCAGGCCTTTCTCCCTATCTGTCCCTCCCACCTTCCTTCCCGAGCCCCACAGTGTGCAGACCCTGGAGCCTTCCCCCCCACCCCCGCTGCCACCTGAGCTGACGACCAAGGCTTTCAGGAAAAGTGAAAGGAGCCCAGGGAAAACCCTGGGACCTCTGGGGCATCATAACGGGGTTGAATATGAATGTGATAGAAGTAAAATGAAATTCACATTACACCATCTGGTACAATCTCACAATATGAAAATTTAAACACTAATAGATTTAATTGTGAACTATAAACTTTGAGGCAACAGATCTTTTTGAAAATCTTGAAAGTGTTTGTTAGGAAGTTGAGCGTTCACAGATTGAATCAGCATGACTTTTTTAATCAACACGTGACTGTACACGTTGGTGGGGAACATAGTGCTATTGTGATATATATAGTGATCAAATCATGGTCATTGGGAAATTCATCACCTCAAACATTAATCTTTTCTCAGTGTTGGGAACAGTCAAAATTCTTTCTTCTGGCTATGCGAAAATGTATAATAAATTCTTGTTAACTATAGTCCCCTGTGGCGCTGTAGAATTATAGGACTTACTCTTCTTATCTGGCTATAAGTTTATATTCCTTCTAAAGATAAGCTGCAGCTTGGTTAGAAGATTCAAAGGATTAGGCCCCAAGGCCTAAGAAAGTGTGAAGAGGGAGGAATTTCATCCTCTCTGGATCCTGTATCCTTCCGATACCTAAAATACAACTATTCTTTAAGCACTTAGAGCAAAGCCTCACCAGTCTGAAATTAAATCTGTTAGGTGAAATGTCAAAAACAAGAACAAATGACAAAGAAGGAAAGATGTAATTTCAGTAAAACAAAACATCTGCACAGAAATCATCAACGTTAAGTGGGAATGTGCCTTTTTGCATTTAATTACGTGCCCATTAGCCAAGGACAGAGGGAATATTTCGAGGCCTCACAGGTGTTTAAAACATAAATCATTAATGTGGTAAAATTTCAAGGAAGAAGCAACATTTATTGATACTTGTCTTAAATGCAGATAAAAGTGGCATCCCGTGTAAGGGCACAAAAGCAAAGGATACCCTTCCACAAATACGGTATCATCTTACTTTACACCACTCTGAATGCGTCATCGGAATGAGGGATGGTGACAACAATGCCGTATTCCATGTTCTCATTGGAGTTCAGCAGTGAGTCCTAGCCTTGCCATTATCCAAGCCTAGTGGCTGTCTTGTCTTCTCCCAGGCCCCTGACAGTAAGCAGTATCATGTGGAAGCCTGTTGCCACTTCTCGTGAGCAGAGCACACAGCCCGGATAGGCCAAGGCTCATCTTTCTTTAGCAGAGGGATCAATATTTGCCTTATGACCAGCATAATCTAAACTCAAAAATTCAAATTTCAATAATGTATTCACTACAAGTATTAGCTTCAGGTGAATTCCTACACACGATTGAAAACAATAACCTTTGCAATAGCCACCATGCATCGTTTATGAAAAGAATATACTATTCAAATTATCGTTGTCCAGGCCCCAATGTGTGTATGGAATGTTAGCCATATTAAAATGTGCAAAATGTGAATAAAAGTACTTAAAACTGTTGTCTTCTTGGCAATGTGGTATTCATTTTCTCTGTTGGGGCTCTCCTGTTTGTTAAGTAGCATAAAATTCACAACTTAAACTACTTTATTTCTTTATTTATTGAATTTATAGAGAAAAAAGGCAAAAGTTGCTTTTTATTTATTTATTTATGTATTTTTAGATAAGGTCTCACTCCTTTGCCCAGACTGGAGTGGCAGTGGTGTCATCATAGCTCAATGCAACCTCAAAGCCCTGAGCTCCTATGACCCTCCCACCTCAGCCTCTCCAGTAGCTCCCGGGGGCTCTACAGGTGTGTGTGACCAGACGCACCTGTTCCTTTTTTTATTCTTGCAGAGACAAGGGTCCCAATCCTGGCTTCAAGCAATTTTCCCCTCTCAGATTCCATACCGTCAAAAGGTATATGTTTTCTTACACATAAATACTTCATGTATTCCGTATGTAAAAAAATCTATCTTAGAGTCCAAATAATGATAATGAAAAGAGACTATAGTAATCATTTAATGTTTGAAATTTATAAACTCCAGAGAGGGAGACATGGTTCATTTCCACGTCTTTAGTTTGTCATTGAGTTCTTGCAATGTCTTGCAGGAAATTTACTTGTTTCTTATAAAAGTTTCCCTTGACAGTTATCGGCTTGGAGTGTTAAAAAGCCAGTCAGGTGACAAGAAGTTCTCACTTTGTGAAGGTTAACTATGGGCTAACTTAACATTAAATAGATTGCATTTTGATAGCTTTAAACATTACTATTTTGGTTTTCTCCTCTAATTTCGGATGGTCTCATGCGAACACAGGAGCTTAAATGAATGCTATCAGAGAGGCCTTAATTAAACATCAAGGTCTAAATTTGGAAGTCAGAGTCCCAAAGAGAAGAAATTGTTATTGATTTTCCTGTACAGCGCAGCTTGTTGGGGCATCCAAAGTAGCTTAAGAAAAGCTTAGTAACTGAGAGAGTGTTTTCCTCTGACAGCCTTTTAAGTCACTGTAGGAGGAAATTCACCACTCTGTACAAGGAGAGGGACGCGGAGAGACAGGGGCAGACAGATGCTAGAACTGGTAAGAGAGCAGCAACAGACAAAAATATGATGACATTAAAATTATTTTTGTAGACCTCTTCATTTCTAAAATAATTTCGGCTTCTTTGTTACTAAAATGATTCCAGAAATTAAAAAAAAAAAAATTCCACAATGCGTAATTTGATTTAGGAGAGAAGGTCACATTAGGAAACTTAGGTTTGTGCTCAGCTATCTTTTCCTCCTCCAAGGGGTCACATCACTTTACATGGCCAAGATAAACTCCTAAGTCATTACCATTAACTGGCTTATCCATAGAGAGCAAAAAATCGATTATTTCTCGTGGCAGCCATTATTTGTGCTAATGGTGAAAAATTCAATTTGTATTAAAGCAATAGTTCCTGTTACCTTGTAATTAAAGATATATATGTGTATATTTATATCTAAACTATGTGACTATGTAATTATTTTATACAAATGAACACCAACTATCAAATTCACTCAGAGCAGTTTACCATCAGTCTAAACCCTTTAACATAGTCATGTACTGAATGTCTTCTGTGTCCAAAATCCAGGAAGAAATGTCCCCAGCTCTGGGGTGGGGGAGACAGCTTCCCCAGCACGCTTCTGGAGAGCACCCAGCCAGGCTTACCCCAAACTTCCCATGGACCGGGTACTATTGTCATCCTTTATGTGTAGACAAGTCACACTCCAGCAGTCACAAAACAGAACCTTTTATGTTACTGATGATATTGCCATTTGCAGATTAGGAATGAAGGCTGATAAGGGGCAAAGGTGAATCTGTAGCCAGGCTGTCCTTAACCTCAGGTCCACGTGCAGGAGCAAGAGTCCTTGGGGGACGACAGAAATCCACGTTCCCCAGGAGCTGGGCGTTGGGGGTGGGTAGGAGGTGGGCGTTGGAAGTGAAATTCTGCTCACTCCAAAGAATGAGCAATGAGCACCTTATTCCTTTAACTACAGTGTAACAGGTTGCTTGACTGAAACATTTGCTTTTCCATTCCCAAGGGAAGAGTAGCATGCACTCAGTTATTTCCCAAAATATTTAGTCAAAAGCAAGTTGCATCAGTACACCCAGAATATGAATCAGTCCATGGAACCCATTAGAACCACGTACTTTTTATGATGCAAATGGATGCAAATGTAATAGCATTAGAGGGTGTTATGTGTGTGAGACAATTGAATACATGTGAACGTCACACAACAGTACCTGAAATGTACTTTGTGTGACTGACCAGACGTCCACTTCAGGGTGGCTCTTTGCGTCTCTCCCTCTTTATTTATTCCCAGAGCACTTGCTCACTGAAAACCACATCTTTTACCAATTGGACTGAACTATCCATTATCCCCCCCACCCCAAAGGGAAAGCTACGCGGGTAGGGAATTTGCCAGTAGATATTTGCCGGTTTTACTCACAGCTACATTTCCAGTATTGATAACAGTGTCTGGAGGTATCAGTTAGACCATCGGTGCATATTTTCACAAGGAACAGTGATGGGAAAGATCATCAGCAAGATAAGCAAGGATTTTGCATGTTATCTGCAATAATATTATGAAGCTCAATGACGTGCTGGTCCTTCTTTAAAATGTGATCGGCTGACCACAGTCCATCCTGACAGCAAGCTGCCCATGAGATGGGCCATTACTCAACCAGGAGGTGAAAATTCACCTGCAGAGAAAAAATTAGTACCAACGATGGGGGCAGAAGCAAGCCACTCTGACACATGAGAGCTTTTTTTCTTCATGTACAAACTTATTTTCCCTATATAACTTGACAGAATCAGTAGCCATTACATACACAAATATAAACATACTGACTCAGAGAGTTGCAAAAGGATTTTGCACAATGTCTGTGTTTTCTATATGCATTCTAGAATCACCTAGAAACCCTGTAAATTATACGTTTTCTCAAATCCTAAGATTAGAGGGGTCTAAGTCAATATTTACAGAATGTGTACTTTTTATTTATTTATTTTTTTTAACTTTTGTTTTTATTGTTGGGGATTCGTTGAGGGTATATGAAACCAGGTTACACTGATTGCATTTGTTGGGTAAAGTTCCTCCTATAATCGTGTTTAGCCCCCAAAAGGTGTGGCACACACCAAGACCCCACCCCCCTCACTTCCTCCCTCTCTCTGCTCTTCCTTTCCCCACCCCTCCCTCATTCTTCCTCTCTCTGCTCTCCCCTTCCTTCACCCCCACTGTGTCATTAATTGTCATTAATTGTCCTCATATCAAACTTGAGTACACGGGATTCATGCTTCTCCATTCCTGAGATGCTTTACTAAGAATAATGTGTTCCACTTCCATCCAGGTTAATACAAACGCTATAAATTCTCCATTATTTTTTAATGGCTGAATAGTATTCCATAGTGTACATATACCATAGCTTGTAATCCATTCCTGGGTTGGCGGGCATTTAGGCTGTTTCCACATTTTGGCGATTGTTAATTGAGGTGCAATAAACAGTCTAGTGCAAGTGTCCTTATGATAATCTTATCAAATAATTCTGAGGTAAAAGCCAAATGCAGGACACGTAATGAGTGATATCCCATAATATCCAAAACTAAGCCCTCCCCAAAAAAGTTAAGGAGCCAAGGGTAATACGTCAATTAACATGTGTCCTAACCAAAGGATATTTAACTTGTGACTATGTCAGCTAAACGACATGCTATTTACTGAAAAGTGTCATTTTACGGCTGCCTGGTGCTTCCACATAGCCAGCGTTGCTGATTTATTCCTTCTCATCCACACTCACGCCACCTCTTCTAAGTATAAAAACACCCTCTCCTCCCTCACTCCCCATGTCACACAGTACTGGGGACTCTAATTGTTCTTGGAACAAGAACAGAGGCTGTTTTGGAGGCTTCAGTAAAGTAATTGAAGAGTTATCCCCTAACTATAAAGGTAAAATTGCTCAATATGGCCTTATCATTCCTGGGGCATCAGCTGCTGGAGACATATGTTCATAGCAGCGACCAGGAGAAACGTGCCTTTGGCCTCATCAACCCATTGTTTGGAGCCGAGAGATCTGATCACTGAAGAAGCAGCGGCTATACTGGTAAAGTGTCTGTCTTTTGAACTGAGCAGTGTTGGACATGTTGCCATCATGCAAATCCATTCCATTATCCTGTTGTCAAATGGCCACTGTCACTCTGTTGAACGTCTGTGACAGAGTAAGACGCAGCAGACGCCTGGTGCAAATGGAAGGGGGACACTCGTAGAGGAAACAGGGGACCGTGTACTACCGTGGAGCCGAACGTCCGGCTTCTTGTCATGAAATGCAGCCTTCCAAGTGCATTCACCAATTAAATGTTTGAAGTAGTGTATTAGTAATGGCAATAACCTTCAATAATAAAATATTAATTTAGTGCATTGGAATTCAAGGATAATAAGTTCACTTTTCAGATTCTTCCTGATTTTAAATATCTTGCATTTATTTCTGTGTTCATTCGTTGTCACCCCACACCCGATTCACACACGGACAGTGCCGCCCCCTTATCCTCGGGCAATCTCTCCAAGACCCCCAGGAGTTGCATGAAACTGCAGATTATACTGCTCTTACATGCAGTTTGGATTTTTTTCCTATATACACGTAATCTCTGAAAAAATTTGATTTAAAAGATTAGGCACAGAGGGTGGCGCCTGTTGCTCAAAGGAGTAGAGTGCCGGCCACATATACCAGAGGTGGTGGATTCAAATCCAGCCCTGGCCAAAATCTAAAAAAAATTAGGCACAGAAAGAGATGAACAGCAATAACTAATAACATAATAGAACATTATAACAACATATTGGCATCAGCCCTCTTGCCCTTTGGGACTATCTTTTAGTAAAATAATGCTGACTCTGACTTGCACACAAGTATTGTGATACCCTCACAGTCCTCTGCGCACTGAGACGGCTACAAGTGGGCAGAGTGGACGGCAGGGGCCGCTGGACGGAGGGAGGAATGATTCCAGACTGGGGTTGGACAAGGTGGAATGATGTCAGATTTCTCCATCTACCCACAACAATGTCCAGTTTAAAATGAATTGTTTCTCTCTGGAATTTTCCATTTGACATTTTTAGACCACGATTGACTGTGAGTAACTAAATCCATGGAAAGTGAAATCTTAAACCAGGGGGAGCCACTGTGCACACATGCCTCATTAAAATATATTATTAAAATTGTCTGTCATTGGAAACAGATTGTGAAAAAATGTGTAAAGTCTATTATACATTTCTCAGTTTTAACACAAATTTCAAAATAATTTTGAATAATGTTATCAGAAAACACCTGAGGTGAGTCCAGGTGGAAAAGAATATTTTATGTCTCTTTGTATCGTTGGGACTCAGACTTTTAATAATAATGATTAAGCATTCAGCTTATCAGATCTTGTTCTTGAAGGTGAGGTTCCTGAGGAACTTTTTTTTTACCATTTCTTTTTGTCTTTTTTACAAAATCAGTTAGGATTGAATTCTATTCAAACAAGCAAATAAATCAAAAGAGCTCCCAGGTGAGGGGTCACTGCCGCCCAGCTCTGTGGTGGGTCAGGAGAGGGTCATTGTTGCCCAGCTCTGTGGTGGGTCAGGTGAGGGGTCACTGCCACCCAGCTCTGTGGTGGGTCAGGAGAGGGTCATTGTTGCCCAGCTCTGTGGTGGGTCAGGTGAGGGGTCACTGCCACCCAGCTCTGTGGGGGGTCAGGAGAGGGTCATTGTTGCCCAGCTCTGTGGTGGGTCAGGTGAGGGGTCACTGCCACCCAGCTCTGTGGGGGGTCAGGTGAGGGTCATTGCCACCCAGTTCTGTGGTGGGTCAGGTGAGGGTCACTGTCACCCAGCTCTGTGGTGGGTCAGGAGAGGGTCATTGCCACCCAGTTCTGTAGGGGGGGTGCCCAGGCGTGCCAGGATTTTAAATGGAATGCTCCAAGCCCTTGAACAGATTTTTGGTAAATATTTTCATCGATCACTATTGAGTTTATGCTTCTCTTTGTTTTTGTAGTTAAATTGCTATTCCCGAGGAATGACTTTCTCCAGTATGACCTGTTCCATTATTAATTTCACTGAAAAGCACAACTAAGCCTAGTCCTTAGCAACACAACGTCAGTTTATGATGGTGACGGCAGGGTCCACGAAGGTTAAATGACGTGTTCAAGATTATTTGTAGCAGAAAAATGTGAAGTCTTCCTAAAGACTGCAGCCTCCTATCAAGTATTTTCCCTAGGAGGTGGCCCCAGGCAAAATTGCTAAATTGATGGAGTGAGTCTCTTCCGGGAGAGTCTCTGTTCCCGAGACGACCAGCACAGGTGACCCTGACTCGGGGCTTGCCTGGGGCTTTCCCTGGGAGCTCTCCCCTCCAAGGCCCGCCTTGCCCGGGCAGTGTCCATCCCTATTAAGCTCTTGGTCATGGATGTGGAAACTCATTCAACACCCTTAAGAGAAAAGAGGGGCTCCGTGTGAACTGGCACATTCTGCCAAAACAAAACTGTGGGACCACACACTCTCCCCATCTCCTGCTGCTGCCCGTTAAGTGAGTTCACGAAGAGCACACAGGTTAGGATTGGTGCCCGGTTCAAGTCTCAGCTGGCCCACGTAGGGACAATTAGTTAACTGCCCTTGGCCTTAGTCTCTTCGTTTACAGAACAGGAAGAGTGACGGAAACGCCTTCACAGGTGCTCAGGATACATGACACGCGGCATGTCTGAAAGGACAGCAGTGGACAGTGCCACTGTCACTAGTGCTTCACTGCTGATGGCCTTAGCCAACCTCTCTACACTGTAATCTTTATGAATTTTAGAAATTTTGTGCTTTAGAACCTCTACCCCTTCCTAATTTCTGCTTCCTCAATGTTTGCCAGCCTCATGATATTGAGTCGCATTCCTAACTTGTTTGAATACATCTTTTTCGCATCAGGCTTTGTTCCTGAATTTCATATCACTTCGTAATGGTATTTTTAAATTCTCCAGAGCAAGTCAAACGAGTCATACTGACTTCAGGGGACCACTGGTGTCTCCCTGAGTTGTCCCTGTAGCAGGCCAGTCTCTTGTTTCCGTGGGGTGGTGCTGCACCCGGCAGACAGTATGATCAGCAGCGTGGGGGGGGGGGATGCTGCGCCCTACAACACACACAGCCGCTGAGACTGGCTATGCCACCGTCTCCTCCTTTCAAGGATCCATTCAGGAAGATTGTGTTTATTTAGAGAAATCTATAAAGAGAGAATGCAAATGTATGGCTGCCGGGAGCTGGGGAGGGGATAGAGATGTGGAGAAACCATTTACTGAGTAACAGGTTTTATTCTGGATGAGGGAAATGTTTTGGAGCAGGATGGAGGTGGTAGCTGCACGACATTGCAAACCTCCTAAATGCCATTGAACTGTTCATTTTAAAATGGTCAGTTTTATGTTATGTTAACTTTCACTCAATGCTGTTGAAAAGATTTATATTATGAGACCACTAGGAAGAACCATCCTATATATTCTCACCTGAAAAAAATAAAAAAGGCTGCACGTGGAGGAGGAAGGGCTTTCTTCCTGCACCTGCTTCCATTCCGTGGCTGGGCCTGAGAGGAAAACTGACATGAGCCAAATTAATGGGAGAAAATAATACTCACTTTGTTATTTTATTTTAACATTTCTATATGCACATGGAGCCATCATTACAAGACATGGAAGACCCAAAGACATATTAAGACCAAGAAGAGCTTATATAGCGTTACAAAAAAAGGACAATCAATTTGTGGAGAAGTGACAGAGAAAGAAAGAAGGTATTTAAGCTTTGGGGAATTAGGAGGATAAAATGCAGTGGCCGCAGGGGTGTCCTCATAGCTTTGTGCAGTTCCCTGCCGGCATCAGCTGCCGCGTCCACGGTGAAGCCTGCTGTCCCACAGGCACAGGGAGTGCACCTGTTGATGGGGGATCCTGTGACCTGCTTCTAGATAGAAAGGGGTCATCCGAGGACCTTTTCCTGCACCTTCTGTTCCTCGAGGGCCTTCAGCTCGAAATACCCAATAAGGCAAAGTGGCGCATCTGGGGGCAGCAGGAAGGGTCATGCCCAGGGCGTTAGCAGCCAAGCTTTTGCAGTGAAGAGACTATTTTCCAGACCTGGAGAAGCCACCTCTGGTGCCCACGTCCCCTCCCTGGACTCCCCTGTGCTGACAGCTCCCTGTTCAGCACCCTCCTCTCCGCTTTTAGGGCTGGGCCTTTCTCTCTTGCTCAGCACCGACCAGCAAGCGCAGCTGGGGATGTGAAGCCCCACTGGGATGTGGGCAGAAGACTTGTGCCCCTCACAGCCCTTCCTCACTGTTTCCAGGGAGACCCCGGGCGGACTGAGGCCCAGGTGCCCACAGCAGTTTTCAATTCATTGATTTACTTTCCAAATTTCTTTGTTTTTGTTCCCAGGGTCATAAAATAAAGCAGCTCACCCAAGACCTTGTTGCAGCAGCATCGTCTTTTCATTGTTTTTTTATTGTTGGGGATTCATTGAGGGTACAAGAAACCATGTCACACTGGTTGCATTTGTTGCGTAAAGTCCCTCTTACAATCGTGTTTTGCCCCCAAAAAGCATCACCTTTTCGGTGGGACATGAGTTAAATCAGTGCCCTGTCCCACACAAACCCCACAGTAGCCTTCGGAAGTCAACATGCATTTTAGAACTTTTAGGACACAGAGAGTCATACAAAGTTCAAGGGGTTTGTCCAAGGACCAACGGTTATCAAGTGGCAGAAACTAACTTTAATATTGAACCATGGGACCCCCAAGGTCATACTCATCATGCAGCATTGCATTTTACCTACGTGTATCCAGGCATGATAATATCTGTCCTGGTTGGGAGAAAGACTTTCACCATTTTATTACCGCTAATAAAACAATGGACATAGGTAATGGTCATCAGTGCCCCTAAAATCACAGAAAGACAATTTATACATCCCACGGTGCCCAGAACTACAAAACATACCTATGAAATATTCTTGATAAAATATCAAATCTGAATCTTATCCAGGCTTCAGCTGATTGACAATTTACAGATGATTTAAAGGACAGACAATTCTATTAAGAGCCCTATGATCAAATAATTAGCAAAATTGTAGCAAGAATTTCTATAAAATGCATAGCCCATTGTGTTTAAAAATGAACTTTATAGTGGGGGAGGGAATAAAAGGAAAAAGAATCTACAGAATTTTCACAGATACTTTAATAGACCCATCAACCAATTAGTATATCTACACTTTATTTGGACTAACTTCTATTATAAAGTGACATGATTAGAGAAATTTCAGTCCTCACTGGATTTGCTCTTATTAAGAGATCAATGTGAGTTTGTTTATGTATGTATATGACAATGGCATTGTTATTTTTTTTTATAGAGTTTTAGTCTTTTAGAGAGGTATACTGAAATATTTATAGATTATGCATTTGTGGCCTGAGATGTACTCCAGAATAACCTTATTTGGGAGAGAAATGAGTAAGAATACAGGCGGGGAAAAGGAGTGATAATTACTGCAGCTGAGAGATGGGCTTGTGTGATCAAGACACTTTTGTGGGTAATTTTGTATATGTTAGAAATAAATTTTCCACACTAAAAAGTTTTTTTTTTAAAGCAACCTGTAAAAGAGATGACACTTTGATGCAGTAAATTATACTACCTATTATAACAGCTAAAAGCACTTTCTCTTATCATAACTAGCTTACATTTCCTAATATGTGGCATAATACGAATGGTGTTGCTTTTGAACATGTCATAATATTAGGTTAAGAGTTCCACCTCTGAGTGACATTTTCGACTCTGCTCCTATCTGCATAAAACTGTGAAGAAGCTTCCCAGAGTGTAAAACGCAGTAATCATAGTCACTTTGGGTGCGGTTAGTAAATACTGGAGAGAGACAATCCCTTCCAATACAAGCTGAGTTTTTGGAGGAAGGAGTAGCAGAAAGAGGTAACCGTAAGCATTAAAATATAGAGAGTGCAAGGCTGTTCACTGGTGGTGGAGACACTGTCCAGTACAACCCTTTCCACTAACCGAGGGCTAGATCAGACAGCTGGGGGGTAGTCGGTCCTGAAAGTCACCAGCTTTGCAGGCAGCATTCTTTCCTCTGAAAACCCAGAGGTTTGCCTTATCAGTGCTCAGTCAAGACCAGGAATAGGGTAAATGAATCTACTATTTAAGTTTCCTAGGCTCCTGGCCAGACGGGGTGGCTCAGGCCTATAACCCTAGCACTCTGGGAGCCAAAGTGGGAGGATCCCTTGAGCTCAGGAGTTTGAGACCAGTCTGAACAAAAGCGAGACCCATTCTCTACTAAAAATAGAAAATCAGCCTTGATGGGCACATGTAGTCCCAGCTACTCAGGAGGCTGAGGCAGGAGATGACTTGAGATTTTTGTGAGCCAGGTAGAAGCCACAACACCCTAGTCTCTGCAACAAAGTGAGACTCTGTCTAGAAAACAAAAAACCTTTAGAACCATGATGGTACAAGTAGCCCTATGTGTGCTCAAACAAAAGGAGTGATGTTATTAAAAAAAATTAAGAGGAAATGGTCAGGCAGAGCTCAGAATAAACATCATGTTTGATGTTTGGAAATGTATTAAGGGTTCAGCTCTAAAAGTAAATGCTGGTCATTCACCTTTTAACTTGTGAAGTTTGCAAGACTGCAAGAGATCTATTTCTGTTCCTTCCTGTTTCAACTGTGCTCCCTGAAGCTCTGCTCCAGGACAGGGGTCTTCAAAAGAGATACCCTTTCCTTGCTGTTGACATACAAGTCAGTCACCCCCTTGACACACCTGTACAACATAGTTAAACATATGTCTCTATTTATGTTGAAAGTAGAGATATATTTTATTACTCTCAAATTATTATAAACATGATAATTATAATAAACATGACCCAAAATTTGCCATCTTAATGATTCTCAAGCGTACAATTCAGAGGCACTAAACATACTTGCATACACAACCCTCTCCACCATCCAGAATTCTTTTCATCTAGCAAAATCAGGGAATCCGTGTCCATTAAACACTAACTCCCCATTTCCTCTCCCCCAGCCCCTCTATGATTCTGACTCCTCTGAGTATCTCACGTCAATTGAGTCATACAGTATTTGCCCTTCTGTGGCTTGTGCATTTCACTTGGTATAATGTCCTCAAGTTCATCCATACGTTAGCATCTGTCAGAATCTCCTTGGGTTCTGAGCTGACTAATATTCCACCATATGTGGATATACGGTGGAATATTAGAAGACCAGTTTTCTTTATTCATTCACGTGTCTTAGGATGCTCGGCTGCTGCTTCGTCAGTGATGGTAAATAATGCCATTCTGAGCATGGTGGTACACACATTCCTTTGCATTCTTCTCTCCACCCTACTGTGCACATACCCAGAAGTGGAGCTGCTGAATCATATGTTATTCTAGTATTTATTTCTTGAGTAACATCCATGTGGTTCTCCACACAGCTGCATTATTTTACCTTCCACCAGCAGTGCAGAAGACCTCCAATTTCTTAAGCTTTATTTGTTTTTAATGCACACATTGACATTCCCCCAAGTTAATATGTCAGACAGGAAAAACCCTTGTGGGTCGAGGTACCTGGGTGAGAGGAAGCCCCACTTTGGCAGGAGGGGAGGGTCTCAGTGTCAGCCTCATTCTAACACTCCTTTTCTGGGAGTTAGGAAGTGTTGCTGAGCCTGTAGGAAATCGGTGCAGATGTGCCAGCCATCACTCCAGCATGAATGCATGTCTATCTTCTTTCCAGAGGTTAACCTCTTCATGTGTGATAACTATCAAAATCAATTAGTAAGACAAACCAAACTAAAAAATAAAACATTCAAATCACTGTATCAAAGTAATATGGTTTGAAAATGACACACTTTTTATCCTGTTAAAATATCATAAATAATAATTTGTCATAGAACAATAGCATTTTGGTCAATATTAAATACAAATTATTTCCATAGATAGCAAAATAGGATATATACTATTAATAAATGAAATGTAATAAACATAAACATTGAGCATATGAGCACCTATGGTGCGTGCATTCATAAATGTAACACCTCCTGTTTATAGATCGGTTGCTTTGTTGTCTCTGTCTGTCACTGGGCAGAGGTTTTCTTTGGGCCAGAAATACACCATTTGACAGTGGCTCTTAATCAGTATACTAACTAAACACAGTAGGTGTTCATGCAACTGTCTCTTGCATCAGAGGACACACTAATAAGCCAGGGGAGGACCCAGAAACAAGCAGGCAGGTTCTTTCAGCCCTTCCAGAGGCCTGAGCCCTAGAGGCATTTACCCTGCCTCCTCTTTCCCTGAACCAGGGCCACAGACGGGTCTCACTCCTGTGGCCTGACATCAAAAAGGAATGATTTGTCAAAATTTATAACACAGTAAACTTTACATAAATATCCAGGTTGCCTGCTTCTTTTGAAAACACGAAGATTCAAAAATACTGGATGCAAATTATTCAAGAAAACTGTCTTCTGGTGTCGGCCTGTCACATCCAGTTCAAGACATCACCACCAGCTTTTCACATTCAACCCCTGCCGCCCTGCCATTGTCAATGGTCTCATCTGATCCATTTCAACCATAGAAGCCCAGAATAGACCCTGAAAATTGGTGGCATAGTGATTCTACAGATATAAACATATCACCCTAAAATTATCGTCTCACACACATATCATCTTACATTTCTGCAGGACTGGCATCAGGAGCAGCTCAGCTGGGGCATCTGGTTCAGTCTTTTGTGGGTTTACCATCCAGATGCCGGCCAGGGCTGCACGCAGGGTGGCTGGGCTGAAGCAGGAGGGCCTGATTCCAGAGGGGCTCATCTGTGTGGTGATAGCACACCTCAGTGCCACCATGACTGTTGGCAGAGGACCTCAGTCCTTACTAGCTGGACCTTCCCAGTGGCTGCGTGAGGGTCCTCATGACACAGCCATTGACTTCCCGAGGGACACACAATCTGAGAGAGAATGTGACCAGGCAGGAACGGGCCACACCTGTTAGAACCTTGTCTCTGCAACCACACATACAGACTTGCACAAATTTTGTTCATGCAAGAGAGTGACTAAGCCTGGCTCACTATAGGGGGTGCAGGCTTGGGCTCCATCTTTTGAAGGGAATGTTAAATAATTTGTAGATGTAAAATTGACCACTGCAGGTTAGATAGGTGGGTTAAGATACTGAGTCAAAATCCTTGAGAGATTCTTAGACCAATGGTTTTCAAATACTCTCAGGGCCCCACCCTGTTCTTAGTGAGGACACAGGAGCAAGTAGCTGCAGGCTGCCTGCCTTCCTGTGGTCACATGGCTGCCTCCCCTTCACTTCCCTGAGGCCATCTGGAGGTCTCCCCATGGCCAGGCTTAGGTATCTGTCCATAACTGACATCTCTCCCTGAACCATCAACCTTGCCCTCACCTCTAGACCCTGGCTACTGAATACAAACTCACTGTGGCCACTCAGGGGGAGGGAAGCTGACTCACACTCACACTCACACCCACCACCAGCACCCACAACATTCCCTTGGGCCGTAGGTTCCTCCGGTTACTGTCCTAACTCTCCACTTCCCTTTCCAAAAGTACAACCTCTCGATAGCGATATTTACACTGGCCACCCCTACTTTTCATTGTTCATAGATCCATCCAGGGAGGCCCCTGTCTCCACCTTGACACAACTCTTGTCCAGGCCCCATTGTCTTGCTTCACCCAAACCAAAAGTCAGTCTCAGTCAGTGGCCCCATTGGCTCATCTCCTTGCAATAACTTCTTCATCCTCAGGGCACAACCGTCCCTGAGTCCTTTTTCCACCTCAGGTAGCTGCTCTGTCCTCCCAACTCTGCTGAAAACTCACCTCCCCATACTCTCAGCCAGGGAAAGTACCCTGGCACCTCTGTTAGCCTGGAGGGGTAAATGGTCCTCCTACAAGGGCATCATAAATGCAGAAAATAAAATAGCAGGAAAAGCTAGGTGTGTTGAAATAATCATCAACATATTTTAAAAATAATTTCTGCATAGAGATGTGTGGGCTCCTTTACTAACAGGATCCACAGTGAGGCTAATAGTGATGATATTCTGAATTCATAACTGACATCTGCTGGTTTCTATAATCACTGTTAATGTAGTAAGAAGATACTGCAATTTCAGCTAATGGCAAAGTACTGTAATACTATGGCTTTTTTTTTTTTTAATTACCTGTACTCACATGGAAGAAAAACCTAATTTTCACTTAGAAACCAGTGAAAATAACAATACCATATTATTTTCCATTTAAGTTTGTGCGCAAACTGAATTCTAACCTTTGACCTTCAGGGTAAAATTTACTTTGCACATAGGGAGTGACTCAAAGTCTGTTTACTGTCCTGGGGAAGGGAAGCTCAAACCTTTCCATCTTCGAGCACTTTTAAAAGTTGTTGAAAACCTCAAGTATCTGTGGCTTGGAGCCACTCATGTAAATACATTAGGAATTACATTTAAAGAAAAAATGAAATATTTCTTTTTGAATATGAAATCATAATACCCCTTTGAAATTAACATGTGATATGTTTTATGAAAATGACTATATTGTCCAAGAACAAAACCACAATAAAAGTAATGTGAAAAGCATCATTTAAAAACTGTTTTTGCAAATTTTTTTAACACATGGCTTGATGGTGGAACTGGTTTATCAGACCCGCTTCTATATTCTGTGTGCAGTTCTCCATCATTCTGAGTAAAGTGAATGAACAAAATTAGAGTCGACACAGGTTGATATTGGAAAAGAGAAATTTTAATAGTCTTTTTAGAAAATAGGGGGTATTGTACTTTAACTCTACATTAAACTTAACAAATGGTTTTTTCTTAAAAGTTAGTTACAATGTGGAGCCTGATATCACATGAATAAACCTTTCATACTTTAGTAAAAATCCATAGGCATATCTTGCATTTGAATAAATCTTCTATCTAGGCATTATGTCATCGTGAATAGATCATCTTGAAATTGTTAGTTCACTGAGTTAGCCCTTACAAATGGTATTGTCATTATCTAAAAATAAGTATTGTACAATAACTTTAAAAAAATATTTGTTAACATCACCACTGATCTCATCTGAAAAATCTCTAAGTATTGAAAAGTTGCAAAGATTGCAGAGGCAGATGCTAGCTGTCCAAAATTTTATTATTTGCTTGAAAACTAAATTTCATCCTCAGAAAACATACTATCCACCTATTTTTTTTTTTTTCAGGAAATGACCACTGTTTATTTTCAAGTAAATATCATTAAAAGCCCAAGTATGAATATCTCAATATCTGAAGGGAGAATTCACAGTTCTAAGATTGTCCCTTTGCACAATGCCTCTGTTAGGGAGATAGAACGAGGTGCCCTCGTGTGCTCAGCTTACGCCAACCGCCTGTGAAGAAGGGAGATTGTCCCCCTTTGTCCTGCTCTGATCAAACAAGCCCTTAGCGTGGGCCCTGGAGAGAGAGATTTGTGGGAGAGAGATTCACCTGGGAGAACCTCCCCATATGATGGGGAGAGGTAGTGCGCAGCCTAGGAAAACTGATCGTGGTCACTAGTCAATCAGAACGCAGGGAACCCAGTCCTAGGACCACCAAGAACTGGGCTTCCCCAACAGCCTGAACCCAGAGAGGACTCACAGAGAAGTCAGCTCACCTCGTGTGTTACACCCGGGGCCGAGAGCCGGGCGAGCTGCACCTGCCCAGCAGACCTGCAGAACGCTGAGGTCATAAGTTGCTGTTAGCTGTTAAGTTTGTAATGATTTACGTGGCAATAGAAATTAGTGCGTTCATTATTCTTTGTTAGCCTTTCCTTCCAGTAAAAAATGGTGTTCCATGAAAAAACAGCTCCTGAAATCAAGGAATTTCACAAGTGTTTCTCCACAAAACCAGCATCAGACCTTGGTGCGTAGCAAAGTACCATACTAGGACTTCTTTCGTCAAACAGAGTATTAATAAGACATGCACTAAAGAGTTCATTTAATAAAAGTAATTATTCTTATTGATTTTTCCTCGGTATGCTTAGGCAAACAGAAGCATCATGATGGATATAGTGAATCCAGCCCTGTTCACTAATCTCACTACAAGGAAATAAGCAAATGATATCTTAATATAATTGTGAATCAGTTTTAGTCAAATGAATGCCCCGACAGGTCTTGGAGACCTCAGGCTTCCGTACTGCTCTCTGAGACCCACAGCCACGGTGTCTATCTGTAGTACTCGCTCTCAGTGGGGGCTGAGGCTCTGATTTCCAAGTTCCTGGGTTAGTCCAGTCTTTTGTCTTCCATACTCTGGTATGCAAATACTTATTTCCATGTCTAACCGACAGATCACACTCAACCAACTAAAACTGTTGGATTTCTAGGTACAACCTTATTCTCTCTTATCTGGCACACAACAGTTTAGGGTGGATGTCTCTTTCAAGTGTTCAGAATATAGACCAGCATTTAAAATTGTATATTTTTATTATGTTTAAATTAGAAAACATAAACAAAAAGAAATTTTGCTCATTATCTAGAATCCAAAATAAAGATAAAAGCCATCCCAGAGCAATTGGCACAATGTTATACTTCAACCTGCATATTTCATGCTCTGTCTCAACAGTTTTACTAATTGGAACTTCCCAGCTTGGGTCCTTTATAAGGTGACTTATTAGTAGGAATATCGTGGGGATTTGGGCAAAAGGTAAGAAGAGTTATTGACCTGGGGCAAGCACAAAGAGAGCAGCTTCTCCTCATGAGTAAATTGTTTCCTATCTGACTTAGGATGGGGCAAATACTTTCTCATATTTAATCAAGATTCATAGTTTGATCAATATGTTGATTCCTTAGCTATTGTGGGTTCAGACTACCGAAGTGACCTTCACCTTCATCTTGGCACTTTTGAAAGTTCATTGTGTTTATCTTTGTTTGTTCCTCGTGTCTGCTTTGCCAAATAGAAGATGCCTACCTTACAAGTATTTTGTTAAGTTTCCGACACATCCAGACGTGGACAGCAGGTGCTATCTGAAACGCCTTCATGCTCTGGAGGTTCTTGAGGATGACAGGAGGGAGGAAGGAGGAAGGTGCTGGGTGCCCCTGTGTCAGGTGTAAGCACCTGTGCTCTCCCGGACAGATTGTCAGCCTCCAACAGGCCTCCATTTTCTGCTGCTTTATTTATATAGTACCTCTTAGAAAATACCCTATAATTAATTTTTCAAAGATGGGTATGACAGTTCATTCAGAGAGAAATTTTATTATTCCCACGTAAAGAATTTACTATTTGGTCCCTTTATTTTTCACCACATTAACTTTGATTTAATATGTCATTTAATGAAATTAATGAAGCTTTTCCAAAAGCATTGGGGAGAAAACAGCAAAATAATGGTATTTACAAAGTGGGAATAATTAAAGTATAAGGAGGAAAGGCGGGGAGTAGTTTGACCTGAAAATGCCATTATAACTTAGAAATGAAAGTTCATGTGTGTCTCCCTCGTGCCGAGCACCAGGAATCTCCAAGGTGCCTTGGCCATGGCCGAAGCAGAAGTGGTGAACTCGGCCCACCACGTTTTGTTGTCCTCTGGTGCTGTGTTGCTCCATCATCTCACAGGACTGATCATAAAAAGCTGGGCAAGAGATGTGGTTGAATTGGTTTCTGTCCATCCCCACCCCTGAAAATCTACACCCACAACACCCGCACCCCCCCAAGTGAGTGCTCCCCAGTGCAGATCCTGGGGGTCACTGGTGCCCACAAAAGAATGATCGGATTTGAATGTTTCACCAATGAAATCACATACGTTTGAAAATTGTGTAGAGGCTGGAGAGAGAAACAGGTGTTCTACCACAGCCTGGGTCCCCCATTATTCAAAAGGCATAACCGGGTGCTGCCTTGAGCAGTGTCCTGGCCCTTTTCAGCCGCTCTCCACCACAAGCCTCCCAGGGCTTGCTCACCCGCCTCCTGGTAGGCATCACCTGTGCTTCCCCGGGGGTCAGGGAAGAGGAGTGCGCTGTTATTCTTTTTGTGGAAGAATAAATGTGGCCCCCATGACAGTGAGTTTTCTCCTGCGGTGATAGGCCCTTCCTGTTTGAGGGTCAGCTCTTTAACAAACGCAGGACCCTGGTCAGAGGCAACAAAAGGTAATGGTGTCAAAAAAGAAATGGTTGTCATTGAATTTTTTGTTACCTGGTCTGAAAGGACACAGTAATACATTGGAAAGCTTACACAGACGGTTTACACGGAGCTGTTGTGGCTGAGCAGCTTCTGCTATTTCCAGAGGAGGAGAGTTGCCGAGTGAGGTTCTGGGAGCTTCTCTTCTCTCACCCTTCTTTTTCTTTGCTTTATTCTATAAACTGTGTTGATTTATTGAATGACAAGGATGTTCCAATTTCTAGTGGAAATGAAGATAGCAAGACATAGTCCTAATTCCTTGGAGACCTTACTCAGGAATTACTTTTCCCCCAGCTTCCTGCAAGTGGTGAAGTTTAAGGGAAAATCTGGGGAAGGAATGGGAGTATCACTACACATTGAGTGCAATCAAGACTTGGAAATTTCTCCCTTCTGTGCAAAGAATTTTTCCAGCAATTTGCTTAACTATGTGGGCCAGACATTCCAGCTAGGTACTTGTATTTGCCATCTCATTTAATCTTCACTACAACCCTGGTAGGCAAGTGATAGTCCTCTTTATTAAATAAATAAGGGGTTGGAGGTTTAGGGACTTGTTCACCTGCCAAGGTGATAGATACCTCTAGAGTTCTCAAACACTGTTAAAACCTGACATCTAACTCCAAAGTCCCCACTGCGTAGGTCCGAGACGTTTCCTATGAACAGATTCAAGGCTTAGACAAGTGTCAAACTTGAAATGCTCTTAGTATATAGCGACAATCAATGGGCATGTAGTACGTGATGTGAGTCCAGCACCTTATTTTCCTCTATGTCCTCGGCATCTTGCTCATTCATCCCAGTCCCCCTGGGAGAGTTCTATTATTGCCCTTCCATTTCATAAGGAGTCACTGAAGTTAATTTTCCCAAAGTCCACATTGTAATAAATAGTAGAAGAAAGAGATAAACTTTACTCTGAATTAAGTATCAACCACTTTTCTCAATTCTACATGTCTGCCTAGGCCAAGAATGAGAAATTGAAATCTTAGGGTTCTTAAAATTCAACTCCTCATTTTAGTTGATTAGGGAAAAAAGACTATTGCTCAATATCTCAGAAAGTTTCAAGTGAGGGACTAGAGCTCACATCTGTGGGCTTCCAAGGCAGTCAATTTTCTGCTGAACCAATTTTTTTTTTTTAAGAGATAGAATCTTATTTTGTCACCCTCCGTAGAGTGCTGTGATATCACAGCTCATAGCAACTTCCACTTCTTGGGCTTAGGTGATGCTCTTGCCTCAGCCTCCCGAGTAGCTGGGACCACAGGTGCCCATCACAATGCCCAACTATTTTTTGTTGCAGTTTGGTGGGGACCAGGTTTGAACCTGCCACCCTTGGTATATGGGTCCAGCACCCTACTCGATGAGCCACAGGTGCCACCCTGAACTAAAATTTTTGTAAAGCTTTTGCTTGCCTTGCAAGGTAAAATGGCTTCTGACACCACCAACTGGAAAATTTAGGAAAGTATAGTAGAAAATATCTTTAAGATAAAATACAGGCAAGAAGGGTGTGTTAAGGGGAAAAACATAAAATATTTATTGGCATGTTGCAATAATTCTGTTTACAATCTCCCAAATATTTCCTGCATCTCAATTCATAGAAGGAAGATTAGTGAAAAAGTTGTTCTTTAGGACACGTCATTTTGCCCAATTTTGGGCTTCCTCTCTTCTTCCTATCTTTGGATTTCTTTCTTTCTTCCCCATTTGGGAAAAAAATTGCTTGAAATGATATGTATGGAGCACATCAATGAATCACTGCAAAAATGAATAAGAAAAAAATGTCTTAATCCTAACTGGTCCCAAGTTAAATCTTCATTGTTGTTATACCTGAAAACCTAAGTCACAGAGAAATACATAATTTAAATGGAGTTCCTAAATTATTAAGGACATGCAAGATAAGTGAAGTTAATTATTTTTCCTTCCAATAAAGCATTTTGCTGTAATTACTCTTTTAAATGGTAAAGAATTCAACCATTAAGTTTTTGTAGTATTTTCACACTGGCCCTTCAACTACTTTGACAGGATTATTTGTGTAATGACATACCTTCATATGTAAGATATTTGTCTTTTAATTTAGTAGCACTATCTAGGAATATTAGAATAAGAGATTATAAAAACCAATCATCAAAGACCATCAATAATAAAACTGTTCCCATTGGCTGGGGGTAGTGGCTCACGCCTGTAATCCAAGCACTCTGGGGGGCCAAGGCAGGTGAATTGCTTGAGCTCAGGTGATTAAGACTGGACAGAGCAAGAGTGCAACCCTGTCTCTACTAAAAAAAAAAAAAAAACTAAACTAAAAAACTAAACTAGCCGAGAATTGTGGCAGGTGCATGAAGCCTGAAGTACTCAGGACGCTGAAGCAAAAGGATCTCTAAAGCCCAAGATTTTGAGGTTTCTGTGAGCTAAAATGCCATGGTACTCTACCCAGGGCAACAGAGTGAGGCTCTGTCTAAATAACTAAATAAATAAATAAATGTAGAAAAATAAGCTGGGCTTGGTGGTGGGCTTTTGTGGTCAAGAGGCTGCGGCTTGAGAATCACTTGAACCCAGGAATTTGAGGTTGGTGTGAGGAGGCTGAGGTCATGAAACTATAATCTGGTACAACAGAGTGAGACTCTGTCTCAAAAAACAAAACAAACAAAAACTGCCAACATGGTCAAGTATAGTAAATAAACACCTGTAACTATTCATGAGTTTAAAAGTTGACTTATACCATCAAATTATTCAAAAGGATGATTTTCCTGACCGAGGAAAGGGCACTCACTGATTTAAGGTTACAAGTAAAATTTGGCAATCTAGTTACTAAAACATGGCTGTCAATGTTTGTCAAAAGTTCCTACTGAAAGACATCAAAAAAAAAGAATTAAAAAACAAAAACAGAAATGCCTGCATGCCTGCACACTTACAATGGAAGCCGCCGTGAAAGGAACCTTTAAAAAAAACACAATGATCATATTTAGACTTTATAGACCATGAGAGAACAGTGGTAAGAGTTAGCCCAAAGAATAAGCCAAGAAATGTATTATTTCAAGTGAAATTAAAAATGAGAGCTCCTTTTAACTACCAAGTTAGTAAGAAGTTTCTTTTCATTTGATTTATTTCAGAATGTTAAGGGGATACCATACTTTTTTATGCATTGATGCCTTGTATAATGTCAAGGGACCATTTCACCAGTGTAGTGTTCGTTTTATCCAAAAGGTATGTTTTTATCCCATCTTTTCCATTCTTGATGTCTACCCAAAGGAAAAGGTATCACTTTATAAAAAAGACACTGGAATGGCTATCACAGCACAATTCACAACTGCAAAGTTGGAGAGCCAACCTTAGTTTCCATCAGTTCACAAGTGGGTAAAGAGAATGTGTGGGTTGTGTGTATGTGTGTGTGCGTGCACGCCCGAGTACTACTCAGCCCTAAAAGCATTTTCTTATTTATTTATTTTTTTTTTGTAGAGTTTCACTGCATCACAGATCACAGCAACCTTCAACTCCTGGGCTTAGGAAATTCTCTTGCCTCAGTCTCCCGAGTTGCTGTGACTATAGCTACCCGTCACAATGTCCAGCTATTTTTTTGTTGCAGTTTGGCCAGGGCTGGGTTTGAACCCACTACCCTCGGTATGTGGGGCTGGTGCTGTACTCACTGAGCCACAGAGACCACCCCCCCTTAAAAGCATTTTCTTTTATATATTAAAACTTGATGTTGTCAAAGGTATTTTAGTTAAAATATTCTTGTACAAAACTAGTATTGAACTGGCAGAATGTTTTTAGAAATCAATTCAGTACAATGGATAAATGGCCTGACTAAAAAATCCTAATTCTATCAACTAATTATCTGAAACTGAAGGGAATAAGATGGGTGTTTGGTGTTATATACAACTGCAAAAAGAGAGGAAAAAAAGCTGCTCATAGTAATGTAATTAAATATATTGTGACCAACCCACAAAAGTATTTTAGGAAAAAATACTCAAAGAGTTCATGAAAGAGAATAAACATTAGCATTTTTTTAGAAAAGTTATTCTATGAATATCATATGCATGTGTCTATCAATAGCCCTATCAACTTATTTGTAGGCATAGCATGTGGAATTGAAGATCAGTACAGAAAAATTCTCCATGATAATGTCCAGGTGAGGGGTTTGTTCAGTTACTTTGTTTTCTTTATTATATTTAGTATTTCCAAAATTTTCTACAATTTAATGTACTACTATGATCATAAATTTTTTGAAAAATAAAAATAATGCTATGTAATTGTAGTAACCAACCTGGCAAAAAGACCCCTAAAGGCCCTGAAGTATTTCAGCCAGATTCCTGTCTGTCTCAAACCCCCCTTTTTGGTTTAATTCTGAGAACAGGTTTCTGACAAGGAAGTTCTCCGAGTTCCCTGTCTCCCTAGCAATGGTAGCAATGTCTAAACACAATGATGAGAAACTTACCTCAACCTCCCTAGCCACAGGTGGAAACAATAGTGAAAACTCACTCAAGCAGAGATTCCCAGGTAACTGAATTTCCCAGGTACTGGGCTTTCCAAGTTGTTCCCATGGTTACTAAGTTACCCCCGCCAAGCCACCACCCCGCAACCCCCTGAGCCAACCACCTGACTGTAACCCTGCCCTGTAACCATCCATGTTCTGCTTTTGTACATGCTTGCTTTGCCACAGCAGCACAAAAGGGGTATAAAAATCGGCCTGTACTGCACTGAGGGGCCATTTGCCCTTTGAGGCAGTGGTCCATCTGTACAAATGTAATAAATAACCACCTGATTTGGGCCATCTGCCTTTTTAGCAGTGGCCCCCTGCACAGGAGTAAATAAAATCACCTCTGATTTGGCCCCAAAGTGTGGGTCCGTATTTTTCTTACGGGTGGCTATAGTTACAACATAATGCAGTGTATATCTTTCATGATAGTGGGATTGATATCAATAGATATTTAGTCCAAGTGTAAGCGCTACCATACCAATTCATTTAGACTTCTTAAATAAATGTCTAAAGATTTGATTAATCAATTCTAAACTTAAAAAATTTAGCACAATCAGAAGCCATGTTTAGTAATATATGCTTATTTAAGTATTACATCATAAAATGAAATAATAAGCTCTTTATAAAAAGAAAAATTTTTAAATGTAAAATGTGGTTATAATAAGGAGTGTAATTTATTAAGGATGCAACATTGCCTGTGATACGGCCATCAGATTCTAGAATGAGGGTACCCCAGGTTCAGTTATAGCTCTGTGACCAGCTGTGTGACCTGTATTAAAGTATTCAACTTCTTTGTACCTCGATTATTTTGTAAATAGCTGTAGTGATAATATAAATATTTTTTTCCGTATCCTATTTTATTGTTTTACATTATTCAACTTAATTTTTAGTAAATCATAACTGTATACGGTTATGGGTCAAAGCGATGATTTGATATACAATGTGTAAAGTTTAAATCAAACTCATTAACATAATCATCACCTCACTTATTTTTGTAGTAAGACATTTATAACACACTATTAGTTGTCTTGAAAAGTATCCTTGCATTGAGCACGTTGTGTGAGATCCCACCAAATACCATCCCTGCACTCGCCCCCCCTTGTCCTCCCCTTTCTCTTCTCTCCCCTCTTTCTTTCTGGACTTCATGTTTTATCATTAATATGGATGTGTGAGTATTTATATATTGGTTTCATAATAGTGTTGAGTACATTGGATACTTTTTTCCCCATTTTTTTGGAGATATTTTGCTAAGAAGAATATGTTCTGGCTCCATCCTGATTAACATAAAATATGTGAAGTCTCCTTTCATGGCTGCATAGTATTCCATGGTATCCACATACCACAATTTGTTTATCCATTCATGAGTTGATGGGCATTCAGGCTGTTTCCAAGACTTGGCTACTGTGAATTGGGCTGCAATAAACATTCTGGGGCACAGATTGGCGGCTCACTGGATACAAACCTGAGACCAGGTATCTGTTGCTTGTGAGAGACTCATCTTACCTCAAAAGATAAAAAAAGACTCAGGGAGAAGGAATGGTCATCTATAATACAGGGAAATGGAAATCAGAATAAAGCAGGGGTACAGTTTTATTTGAAGATACAATAGGATTTAAACCAACAAAGATAAGGAAAGACAAGAATGGACACTACGTATTTGTCAAGGGAAACACTCAACATGAAGAGATTTCAATAATTAACACTTATTCACCCCACCTAAATGCTCCTCAATTTATCTAGAAAACCTTAATAGTTATGAACAGTGCAGTGTAGTATCTTCCTGCACTATAACAGTTGGAGATTTTACCATCCCTTTGGCAGTTCTGTAGTAATATTATAAATCTTATAACATTTTGGTGGAATTAAATTGGATGTATACTAAGTATTTTGCATTTTTTTAAATTTGCAACTCTTAGGGTAATGGTAATGTTTTACTAGATGTTTACCATACTTCTATTAGGTATGTGATCGATGGAGTTTAGCTACATGGAATAAATATTAAAATTTCAGATGGCAACAGTCAGCCCTTGAACAAGGAAGGAATTAGAAGGAAAACCAAGACAGGGAAACTCAGGAACCTGGGAAACTCAGGGCAGAAAGGGCTTTGAGGAGGACAAGGTTGACGGTGTCACAGTTAGGTGGAGAATGGGGACGGATAAAGTGATTAGCAAATAAGAAGGTGCAGTTGACCAGATTCAGGAGAGGCTGGGAAGAGATGGAAATAGAAACTGTTCCTTGAGGAATCTCCTCCCCCAGCCCACAGGAGAGGAGAGAGATAATATTAGTTGTAAGAGGAAGGTGGATATGAAAAACGTCTGCACATCACTTAGCATGCTGTGTGCCTTTAAAAACAGGATTGCTTTGTCTTAGCTAGGTGGGAAGGGAGCAATACCCTTGTACAATAATTGGGTTAATCAAGAAGAAAATAAAAAAGTGATTATCCACAAGAGGAAAAAATGACAACCATGTTTTTGAGGTGATGAGTTTAGTGCAGATATAGAGGCTCATATTTTAGACAGGCAAGTGGCCTCATGCTCTTTGCTAAGAGCCATAGTAAGAACATATGTTTATGTTAATGTTTGCTGTTTGTCAGTATGAACTATACATTAATAATAAATGAGAAAAAGAAGTTTAATCAATACTTAGGAATTTAATGACATTAACAATGTCTAATGATGAAGTACATTGACAGACTTTATTTTTTTTTTTCCAGTTTTTTGGGCCGGGGCTGGGTTTGAATGTGCCACCTCTGGTATATGGGGCCAGCACCCTACTCCTTTGAGCCACAGGCACCTCCTGATAAATAGGGTTTTTTAAATTTAAATATGTATTTATTACAAGGTGATCTGAAAATTTGACTCTTCCTCAGTATAACACATGATAAAGTTTTAATGAAGAAACATTAAACAATGGGGATGTGTATATGTAACCATTAAGGAAGCAATTGGATATTTTAAATGCAATTCTAAATTCTTATATTTGAAAGCACTTCATAAAATATTATGCTCCTAGATTAAAGAAAATGAAGTTTTGTAATAAGTGAAAGAATGTAAGCAATCAAAGTTCCTCAAGGTATATTATACTCAAAAGATTACTTTTTCTCTTAAAAATGAAAAATACTGACAATAGTCTGAGATAAGTCTCAGACAATAGTCTGAGATAAGACTGAGAAATGTATAATTTTTATTTTCCAATAATAAAGGAGACATAAAACTATCCAAAATACAAACGTCAGAATAATTTCATTTCCCTCAATGTAAGAATAACCTAATATAAATAATGAAATTTTTAAAAAATAATATTTTCTGTGATAATACAAAATAAAAATACAAACATAAAATACTTAATACAGTGGTTCTCAACCTTCCTAATGCCACAATGTATTTTCATTGTTACCAAGGGGTCACGACCCACAGGTTGAGAACCACTGACTTAATAGCTTATGGAATATAATTGCTTACTTATCACATTTAATAGAAAGCTATTGATTACATAATTGTAAAACATACTAGGTTAGAGAACAAGAATGTTTCAAGAACAAAACCATTTCTAACAACAAGAGAGTTTAATAGATTCCTTCATATATCTTATATCCTTACATTGTATGCATTTATATTATCTATTTAGTATATATTCCTAATCATTGGTAGCCAATCATTGCAATTCTAAGAATTTCCAAGGATTATTCTATTATAACCATTAAGAATTTGAGGCTTTTGTTTGGGATTTTTTGTTTATTTTTACCATATACTTGTTTATTTGTTGTGAGAACTCTTAAAATTAAATGTCACCAGTTTTCAAGTACAAGATACACGCTTACTTGCTATAGTTCCTAAGTTATGTGAGTACGTAGACAGTATGCTTCATTCTCCTGTCTAACAAAATCGTGTGTCCTTTGACCCTCATCTCTCCTTCGTAGCCCTTAGTAGCCACAATCTATTTGAAGTTGATGAGTCTGAATCACTGAGCAAAGTTAGTTATCATCTCAGCCAAGTTGGACCAGGGAGACTCTAGCTTTACCACGTATGGAAGCCGTCATCTGCCAACACCACAAAACTAAGGGCAGAAAAAAACAAAATAAGCTCAAAACAAAAACTGGGTAACGACTCTAAGAAAATGAAGCTTGAAGGCCAAGCTTCAAAAGTTGCGTCAATTAGACACAAGAGTCTGCATTTTTGTCCATCACAAGGGCTTTCTGGCATTCATTCCAAGATCTGAGAATAAACAGCTAACACTTCAATTCACGGTAAAGTGTTAGTCATTGGAAGAATTTCTCTGAATTTCTGAAGCTCTAGTCCACCTTCTCTTCCCTTTCTCCTTTCTTTCCAAATGGAAATCTCCTTACCCAGCTCTGAGGGAAGTTGGAGGAAGGAAGAGGAGGAGGAGGAATCTGGATAGAGGAAAAGAGGAGCCCAAAGGGTTGAGGAGAGGAGAGATCCAGACGCTGGTGGGCGGAGGACATACAATGCACCTTCCCTTTCTGCAAGGCTCCCAGGAATCTGAGCTATCTAATAAGAGAACGTCATAACTTGAAACAAATTAGAATCAGTGGAGCAGATGGTCTACAGCAGTACAATGCAATCTTATTGAAAAATAATAAATAACAATATCCCAGTTGGAAATTTAGCTCTACGGAGCTTCCAACACTCATTTGCAAACTTATGGAATTTCTTAGCTCATACACAGATACCTTCATAGCACCCCGAAGGCTACTCAGTTTTTCTTTTTAGTTTCTGAGCGGATTGAGTTCTGTTTGTTTTATCTGTTTGTGTTGGGTGACATTTGCTTTGAATTTTATGTTCTGTATTATCTCCCATTGATTCTCCTATTCATTATTTATCATGAATTCATCTCCTCTCTCCTGAGTGACTTCAAGATAAAGTTATTTCAGTGCCAGGACGTGGGACGATGGCAGACACACAACATGGCATGTGCTGTTTCCAATGAGAACATTATCCTGGGGAGATCTGACGGGCAGAGCCGTGCTGCAGCGGGCAGGACTGTGTCTGCAGGAGTCGGTTCTAGATCTCATTTCCCTTTTCCTATTTTCTTTATCACCACAGCACAGAGACAAGAAGCAGAAAAAAATGAATGAAGAGTCAGTAGAGAATAGAAGAAATATAATGGGTGGCTGTGGTGGGGTCCTGAGCAAACTGGCCTCTGAGTCTAATTTGGTGTATCAGATGTTCATAGGGCTCCTTTGGGGTCCCCTCTGCAGGAGAAAGGTCCTCAGAGCCTCAGATACCACTAGGTGCCACACACTGAAGTCACAGACCCAGTGTCCTTTCCCGGGGCTTCCGTGTCCAGAGGGACCCAGGGTGAGGGCGCTGTCTGTAGCTGAGCACCGTCTGCACAGCCCTCCCTCAGAGGGGATCTGATTGCCCGACTCTTGTCCTCCACCTGAGAGTGGCGTCGACACCAAGAGTCTCCTGATGGTCTCTGAGAGCCAGGTGGCTGCCTGCTCTTACCTGCTCGTTCCCAAGCCATGCTGTAGGGAAGAAGACTCCAGAGTTTGAGTTCCCTGCACACTCATTTCTCCCTGATGACCTAGTAAAATACACAGGGAACTGTGCATTTTAGACTTTCTGGGATGCATAAAAAATACCTTAGACTGGTGATTTACAAAGAATTGAAATTCGTGTGTCATAGTTGTGGAGATGGGGGATGTCCAAGGTCAAGGCATCTGCAGATTCAGTGAGGGCTGCTCCCGGCTTCAGAGATGACACCTCTGCTGGGTCCCCATATGGCAGAAGGTGGCAGGGAAACGCTTTCCACTTCTTTTACAAGCACGATACCCCATTTATGGGAGCAGCACCCTTGTGACCTATGGCTTCCTCTTCATAACTTCCCATTAGGTATGAGCCCAGGCATCCTAATCAGAGGTCTGTTGGAAGTGGGGGAAGAGGGGTAGTTGCCCCCCCAAACACAAACCATCACCAAACGTTACCGAGAAGGGGGCTCCGAGGGTGGATCCAGAGGCACCGTCCCCGGGCTTGTCGGAGTGTTCAGTGGCCACAGGAAAGCGTGAGTGGAGAGGGAGTGAGGACCGGGTGACAGCTGTGATGGGAGCATTGAATGCTCATGACATCAGTGACCGAGGACAGTCCCAGAGGACAGTTCCCGTGACCACCTCTAGTGCAGCCGTCTGAATCTCAGTGATGTGAAAATGCCACCACGCAGGGTCACACGCGGGCCTACTCTGCTCAAGCCAAAGATGGTACATTACTTGTCCCTAACCTTACCCAGTTGGTACTAGTTGGCTTCTCCAGAGAAAGACAGCAGCTGGTTGTGTGAATGTGTGTGTACAGACATGGGCTGTATGTGATACATTATCGTGTAGATTATGCATTCCACCCCTGAGCAATATAGGTTTGAACTGCATGGCTCTGCTTAGGCATGAAATTTTGAAAATAAATAGATTGAAAGAGTTTTTGAAGATTTGGGACAATTGAAAAAAAACTCACAGATGAACTACAAACACTAGAAATATACATACACATATAATAATAATAATTAGGAGAAAGGTATGTCGTTAACACATAAAATACATGTATAAGAGATACTCATCTATTTACATGTTAAACAATGGTTTATGTTATTGGCGAAGCATCTAGTAACTTATTTGTTCCGTCTATAGGGAGTTGAAAGTTACACGTGGATTTTCACCTGTGTGGGGGTGGGGGTGGGGCAGGAGGCCGAGGCCAGAGTCTCTAATCCCCATATTGTACAAGAGGCAAATGTATAACCTTTGTATGTATAAATCTCTTTACTTGAATGTGTAAATACCAAGAGACTTACAAGCAACTGGCTCATATATTTCTGGGGACTAACACTACCCTAAGAGCTCGGGGAGTTAGCTGAAAAGCAGGAGGGAGGTCTGGGAGGGCCTGAGCTCCCGATCAAGCCCCTCTGGCAGGAAGAAGACTCTTCCTCAGGGAAAGGTCAGGACTTCAACAGGTCAAGGCCCCCCCAGTGGAAGGGGCCCTGTGCTCCCCAGGCGGCTAATTTAAATACCAGACTAGGCTGAGCACAGCGGCTTGCACTTGTAATCCTGGAATTCTGGGAGGCCAAAGCAGGTGGATTGCTTGAGCTTAGGAGTTGAAGACCAGCCTGAGCAAGAGTGAGACCCTGTCTTGACTAAAAATAGAAAAACTAGCTGGGTGTTGTAGTAGGTGCCTATCGTCCCAGCTACTCAGGAGGCTGAGGTAAGAGGGTTAATCAAGCCCAGGAGTTTGAGCGTACTATAAACTATGATGCCACTGTACTCTACCCAGGGTGACAGAGTTAGACTCTGTCTCCAAAAAAAATGATAATAATAATAATAAATGCCAGACTAACCCTCTCACAGATACCTCTGGAATAATGTTTGACCAAGTGTCAAGGGAGTTTTCAGTCAACTTGACACACAGAGCTAAGAATCTCACCCATTTCACAGATACATTAACAGGTAGAGTTAAATATTTCACCCAGCCCAGGTGGCTGCCAAGCTGTGAGCAAAAGACATGTGTCCACATCTGCATTCCTGCACCTCCTCTCTGTCCCGTCCTGCCTGTGACGTCAGGCCTGTCTCAGTTGGGCGCTTACTGAGTCCAAGTGTGAGATTCTTAGAGGAGCAGATTGCTATCTATTTTCTTTTCACAAAATGCCTCTCTCCCCCTTTTTTTTCCTAAAAATAAGAAGAAAAGGGCTTTCTGCAATGTTTAATGCAGAGAACTGTGCCACTACCAAGCACCACCACCTGTGCCTTCTGCACTGCCTGTGTGGTGTCCTGGAGGACGGTCCCCTAACGCTTTCTCTACCCACTTAGAACTCGCCTTCCCTTTCACTTCCATCCAGATTTGCCAAGCAGTAAGGGATGTCATGAATATATGAATAAATGAATGAGAAACTGGTATCTTTGTCTAAAATTTTTCATGAGTATAGCAAATTTAGAAAACTCTGTAGTCACCACGCATAAATTGAAAGAAAGGTCTGCCTGAACACGTTGGTGAAATGATAATGATTTGTAGAATCTGCCGCTTCTGGCCGTGAATAGGGTGTGAGGCAAACTGTAGCTTCTGACACCATTAGTTATCGTAGGATACGATCTTGCCGCCTGATAGCCTCATATTAATTATTTACAAGCTCTTTTGCCTCATTCTCTTTGCATCATTAACCTTCTAGAGCATGTCCCATTTTCAGGGATTGGCAGGAGAGCAGTTATTTTGGGAAACACAATAAGGATAAAGCATTGTTTTACGATCTCCAAATTTCACCTACTAATGGCTTTATTTTGTTTCTTCCAGTGAAAAAGGCCATTGAACTGAAGTCGAGAGGTGTCAAGATGCTACCCAGCAAGGACGGCAGCCACAAAAACTCCGTCCGTGAGTGCCTTTCTCTCTGTATGAGGATGGAGGGTGACGGGGAGCAGGGCTGAGAATGGGGCAGTTAAGGAGAAGTAATTTTATAAACTGCTGTCCCACTTCATTACATTCTTGTATTGTACAAGCAAAAGTATTTTCTTGGAGAAAGAGCAGGCCCGACCGACTTCACACTCGTAGATAGGAGAGTCAGGGAGAGTCTACCACTAAACACATCTCAAATCTGTCTTTACTCTCTGCCCTGTCTGAGGCTGGACCTTCCAGATGCCTCTCTTAAATAAATGTCACACCGTCAGGCACTTGGATGCCAGTGTGTCTCCAGTCTGGTGTACACCCGCCACACACACACACACGAGGTTGATCTTTGCAAAACAAGAGTCTGGGCTTGTCATTTGTCTATGAAAATGTTCTCCGTCACCTGTAGCTGAAAAATGCAATAGCTCAGGCCAATGTCTTTATCCTCCCGAGGAAAAGACGTGCTCCGAAGACCAGGCCGTGCTGGTGGCACTTGCACGTGCCCAGCATGCTGGGGGACCCACCTGCAGCAGTGGGGTGCGTGGAGGCGTCCCACTCCCTCCTGTTCCTGCCATGCTCAAGGTCTGGGGACACATCACGTGGGCTGACTCTGACGTGGCCCTTTCTGTGTGTCATGTTCGTTCTGTAGCTTCCTACCGGCTGGGAGCCTTCTCTGTGCACCCCTAGAGACTGTGGTGCTCTCACTGCCGCAGTGGTGGGCACGGCTTACCTGGTGTTTAGGGTCTGCAGGTTTCATTCACTCCCCCCCTGGCCAGCAGCTGGTGGCCGTGCAAGGACTGGGATGGACACCCAAGTGTCCCCAGGTCAGTTGACTCTGCTTTCATCTGTGTGCTGTGGTGGCTTTCTACAGGACTGATAAATATGCCACTAAAACTTATCCGTCAACACAAACGATAACCACCTTTTGAAAATGCACCGTGCACTGACTTGTCACCAATGTAGGGCTTCCTGCCGACTGCCCATGTGCCAAGGGACCTCGGCCTATGCTGTGGCCTGTCCTGTGGCACTGGGAAGACAGACAGGGGACTCCAGACACGGGCAGGATGCACCAAACTCTGACACTGAGTCTCATGGTTCTACTCCGATCTCTCCAAACAATCCGTCTGTAAATGTTTTATTTGCATTCTCCATGGAATAGTCACGGCCAGTAATCTTCAAATGAAACTAGACTAAAAAAAAAGGAACACAATCACAGAAGAAAATAAGGGAAGGGAAGAGGAAGCAAGAAAGAGATTTTTGTCTTTTAAACAAAGTTTTAGTATTTTGTGATTGTTCACTTTTAATCCAGAATGTTCTACATTGTAAGTTACATAAAACTTACGATGATTTTGCAACTGATTTCTTTTCATCATTAAAATCCCTGCAGAAACTATCTAAATCCCAACACAGAACTGCAGGAACATGGCAGGTGAAGCTCTTACATTAAATCAATACGAAGTCCAATATCAGATCAGCTGGACACCACACGTAAGTGCTTAGTAAAGGAAAGCAGATAGGAGTCGAAGTGAGAGAGAGAAGGACTCCACAGCTGTCTGTGTACCTCATTCAAGTTTCATCCTTGAAAAATTAACATAGTAATCATTCTTATGGGGTTGTCACGCAGATAAACTATGCTACCTATAAATTGTGTATTCTGGCATCCGACATGTAGCCGGTGCTCTGTAAACCATACCTCTTAGCAGCTTTTACTTATATAAACAGGGAGCAAAAGAGCAAACATTTAAGTAGTAAGTTGACCAAGAGTTGAAATGGCACAGAGGTTCTGCTTTGTGGGGGAGGGAGCCCCGGGCAGGTGAAGGGACCGTCCAGAGTCCCAGGCTGAGTGTGTGCAGAGCACAGGAAGCCGTGGGGTGGTTGATACAGAATCATTATTTAATGTAAACATGAATTTTTTAAATTGGGAAAAAATGAACAATATAATGCTCTGTCTTATAAACTCTTGGGAAAAATAGCAACAGAACATTATGAAATAAATGCTCTTAAATTCTCTGACATTCAACCATAAACATGTACTTCTCCTCCCTTTTTCCCTAAGGCAATCAATTTTTTCCTACCTTGAAAAAGGACCCAAAGCAAAACAGAATAGTATTCCTTCCGAGTTTCCAAATAGACAGTCCTGTTAATGAGAAGCAATCGATTGGGTATTGTCTGTTCCACTGGGGCAGGCAGGGGCCATTTTCTACTGACTTTTCTTTTGGCTCGTACATAATTATTTGCAAGGGCAGATTTTGAAACTTGTAGCTCTCTTTTTAGAGCCCTAATGCAAAGTGATGTCTCAGCTACTTTATACAGTCAATGATGTAATCGTTAACTATAGGTTGTTTGAATTATTGTTCTAAAATGGCAAAGTTGGTTAATCTATTTTCTGAAACATTATTATAAAATACGTTTTCACTGGCCCAGGGCCTGCTCTCTTTATCACTTACCACTCTAATTGTTGAGTTCATAGTTTTAGTAATGTAAAGTTTGGAATAATTTAAGAGTAATGTAAAGTTTGGAATAATATAGTACTGGGTAACATTCTCTTTGTATTTAAATTCTAATGGGCTTTAAAAAAATAAGAAAGGTTTAGGTTTTTAATGTATTTTTCTTTTTTCTTTTCCTTTTATTTTTTTTGAGACAGAGTCTCACTTTGTAGCCCTTGGTAGAGTGTGGTAGTGTCACAGCTCACAGCAACCTCCAACTCTTGGGCTCAAGATTCTCTTGCCTCAGCCTCCTGAGTACCTGGGACTACAGGTGCCCCCCACAGCTCCTGGCTATCTTTAGAGACAGGATCCTGCTCTAGCTCAGAGCTGCTCTTGAACTCGTGAGCTCAGGCGATCTGCCCTCCTGGGACTCCAACAATGGTGGGATTACAGGGGTGGGCGACTGTGCCCGGCCTGTTTTCTAAAGTCGTTCATAGTTCTTTGCCCTCACGTCAGCCTTAAGTTCACCATCCTAATGCCACCTGCTGAGATGCGGCCCAGGGAAAGACGCCAGCATTGATCCTTTCTCTGAGGTCTGAAAAGCTAAGAGAAAGGGAAAAAGGAACCATGAATTCTCATTCATAGGGTCACAATGAGAAGTTTTTAAAAGGAAAACGCCCCAATGTTCTACATGTTTTAGAAAGCTGTCCCTCTGTGACCCATTTCCGACATGGAACGAGGCAGATGGGTTTATAACCACAGACTCCCCCTGACCCCAGACCTTGGAGTCCACCTGCCAGGATTCTCACCCTGTATCTGACAGGCAGCCCGCACTCTCACCCATCTCAGAAAAAGCCTCCTGCTTCCCCCTGGCCAGATCCTGGAATTTCAGGCCACCCCTATCTCCACCCGCCAGCCAGCCCTGCTCTCTCCCAAAAGGTATCCAAACACAGCTTTCCCTACACCTGTAAGCCACCCTCACCCTCCCCTGTACTGGACGTCCCTCTGGTCCCCTCTAAGCCACCCTCCCCCTCCCCTGTACTGGACGTCCCTCTGGTCCCCTCTAAGCCACCCTCACCCTCCCCTGTACTGGACGTCCCTCTGGTCCCCTCTAAGCCACCTTCACCCTCCCCTGTACTGGACGTCCCTCTGGTCCCCTCTAAGCCACCGTCACCCTCCCCTGTACTGGACGTCCCTCTGGTCCCCTCTAAGCCACCTTCACCCTCCCCTGTACTGGACGTCC
>CAUYON010194760.1:0-17605 GCA_963573935.1 Arctocebus calabarensis | reverse complement strand
CAACCTGACTTTGTAAAGTTAAAATAATTTATCAGTTATACTACCTCCCAGAACAGTGAAAACTACAATGACATTTATACTTGAAATAGTTGATGTGTGTATTGTGCAGCAGGGAGTCACATGTTCTTTCTTTTTTTTTTTTGAAACAAATGACAAATTTTATTACATGAGTTAATTTTTTTTTTTTTTTTTTTTTAGACATTGTCACAAGCTGTCACCCTAGATAGAGTGCCAAGGCAACAAAGCTCATAGCAACCTCCAATTCCTGGGCTCAAGCGAGTCTCTTGCCTCTGCCTCCCAAGTAGCTGGGACTACAGGCGCCCGCCACAATGCCCGGCCATTTTTTGGTTGCAGCCGTCGTTGTTGTTTGGCGGGTCCTGGGGCTGGATTCGAACCCGCCAGCTCAGGTGTACGTGGCTGGCGCCTGAGAGAATGGAATTCTGATTCCAGAATCCTCTCCCCACTTCGCTTTACTAAGTGGATCCCGATTTTACTTGGAGCAATAATGTGCTCAGTTGAATACCTGATCTTTCAGGCTCACTTGCAACATTCATAGTGCTGGACAATAAAATGTAAGTAAAAATCTGTCCTACAATAAAAAGGCAAGGACCTGATAGGAGAAGGGGACTGAATTTGGCTTCCTGCCTGGAAGTGGGAATGCCTGGGAATTAAAAAGCGATCCCTTGCTCCTGAAAAGGAAAGCCCTGTGCTAGGATGGCAGGGCGGGAAGCTAGAAGGTTCTGAGGGCCTCCATGATTGTCTTGATAACACCCCTGGACTGGCTACTTCCTGCCTTCTTGTGATATGACAAAAATAAAAGCCCCATTTGGGTAAGGCAGCATGGTTGGGTTTCTGTTACAGGGAGCCAAATGTACTCCTCATGACACTTAAAGATTGTCAAAGGAAGTGCCTGTTTGTGTGATCGCAGACTCCCAGCACATCTGCCCGCAGGCCTGGGCACGAATCTCAGACGAGGCCGAGCTCTTCCTTGATGGTTCATCTATATCTGGAGGAAAACAGAGAATAGAATCTTTTGGACTGTTTTTAAACTACCACCACCCACCACCACCCCCCAGAGAGAATGTGGCATGCAGGAAAATGCTTCCTTGGCTGAGAAGTCCCTGAGAGTCAAAAACTTGATACCCCCAAACTGTGAACATAGTCTTTCCCCTCCCCCTTTCAAATTATTGAAGGTCATAAAGATGTTTCCCACTGACCTCCCCATAGATTATGGATCTTGATCCTTAGGGATTTGTAAGATCTTAAGTCTTTGTAAAGAGGAAATGGTGAATAAATACATCATCTATCAGATTTTTCTCAATCAATCAACATCTTTTTAAGTGCCTACTATGTGTCTATATAACTTTCAGAAAATGAACAAATGTCTTTTAAAAATTCCTGCAAAGTAATCTGGATGGGAGCTGTTATCAGTAATGAAGGCACAAGAAACACTAAGAAAATATCTGTAATGACCCTCTTCTTTCTTTATAAGTTTTTTATTAGTCATCTTATAAGGTAAAAGCAATGAAAATCTAATTAGTTCTGAAAAGCAGTTGACAAAAAATTCAGCATTTCCAAAAAAATTCCCTGAAAGACAGTTGACATTTATTATTGCTAATGATAAACCTAAGAGGTTTTTGTTTTGTTTTGCATGAGACAGAGTCTTGCTCTATTACCTTAAGTAGAGTGCAGTGGCATCATCATAGCTCACTGGGACCTCAACCTCAAAGTCTTAGGCTCAAGCAATCCTCCTGCCTCAGCTTCCTGAGTAGTTGGGACTATAGGCTGGAGCCACAACAGCTGGCTAATTTTCTCCATGGTTAGTAGAGATAGGGTCTCACTCTTGCTGCTCAGGCTGGTCTCAGACTCCTGACCTCAAGCAATCGTCTGGCCTCAGCATCCCAAATTGCTAGGATTACAAGCATGAGCCATTATGCCTGGGCAATGTCCTAAGAGTTTTTGCCTTGAGATATTAGCTAATGATAGTGTAAAGCTTCCCAATTAGTAAGATATCTAAAAATTAAGCATCAGATCACAAAGAGAAATTTTTCTCTATGTTTTATTGATTCTCAAAGTCATTTCAATTCTTAATCCAGTACTTAACAATATTTCATTAAATCTAATGATAAACATATACAAGAATCGTTTGATGTTCTTAGTAATTGCAAAACACAAAAAGCCGCAAGCCCTCGGGGAAACACTTGCTTCTTCTACCATGAAAAATGGCTGAAATAATACAGGAGAAACAATATGGCAATAAAAACACAATCTTTTGTCAGCAGGCATTATTGGAAGATGCATGGAAAACATTGCAGAAAAGATTTAAAATAAATGTTAGGACAAAATATGCCTTATAGGAAATTTGCTATGTATTTGATTTAAAATATGGAGACTGCTAATGTGTCAGTTAATGTGATTTACTAGATTTTGTTGAAATACTAAAATATAGGACAAAGAACGAAGAGCTAATTTTTGAGCCGTTACAGTGGGTGGGCAAAGAGTAAATGGCTTCCTTAATAAAAATGCCATATAGGAAAATTATCGACTAGAATAAAAAGAGGGGCCTGGTGTAACCACAGAGATAGAATTACACTTGATATTCATATACTGGGCAGCAAAGAGGTTAAAGTCAGATGTCCACAAAACATTGTGTTGTCAGTTTTATAAAAATAAGATCTGTAAAATATAATAGAATCCTGTGATGTTTTGTAATGAGATAATGAGTGACCAGGAAGATCTTTGACTCACGTAGAAGTTTACTGGCTTTCTCATGGCAAGTGCTTAAAAGAGTTACCAAAATTAAAGGTGAGTTACATGTTTTTCTTATACAAAAGACAAGTCTTAATTTTTTCTTCTTTTTGCCCTCTCTTAGCAGAATCAGACAGAAGTATTCCACTTTTATTGCCCTTCTCTGTGATGACAAATGGCTATCAGGTTTTTTTTTAAGTGTTATTATTTTTTTTTTTTTTGAGACAGAGCCTCAAGCTGTCACCCTGGATAGAGTGCTGTGTCATCACAGCTCACAGCAACCTCCAATTCCTGGGCTCAAGTAAGTCTCTTGCCTCCACCTCCCAAGTAGCTGGGACTACAGGTGCCACAACGCCCGGCCATTTTTTGGTTGCAGCCGTCATTGTTGTTTGGCGGGCCCGGACTGAATTCAAACCCGCCAGCTCAGGTGTACGTGGCTGGCGCCCTAGCCCATTGAGCCACAAGCGCCTAGCCTTTTTTTAATGTATTATTAATGCATTAATTCAAAATAAAGATGATGCTTTATCATCTTCTAAAACTTAAACTCATGCTAAGGGAAAAACATTTGAAAACAGATGTTTGGATGTTCCCATCATTCCACAATTTTGCCCAAAGCATTGCTTTGTAATACCTCTAAATCTGTCATACCTGTATAGTTAAAACATAATGGAAAACAAAATTTTCTACCTTGTTTTAAAATCTTATAAATCAGAGTCACCATACGTTTTGATTCCATTTTATTAAAATTATAATAACATAACAATTATATAATAAATAATTGTAAAATATAAAGTTATAAAAATCTTTCCATTTTCTTAAAGGAACAGACTTTGGGTGCTATAGTAATTATATGACACTTACTATATACTGCCTTAGACTACTGGCTTCTCATCACAGAGAACTTTTGTCTTGATTCAACTGGAGGCTTGGTGACTATTTCTTATTCTTCTTTCTTCCCTCTCCTCTTCCCTGATGTCCCCCACCCTACCTTGTCCTAGTGGCTTCCTCTTTGTTCTGCAGGTGCTGCATTTGTAAAAGTGAATTACATTCAAGCCACCATTTGGAGGCCTGTTTATTTTTCTTGTAGCCACCATTGGGAGGCTTGTTTATTTCTCTGCTCTGACTCCTTGAAGGCCATAGGATAAGCTCTAACTTCTTTGCAAGTCAGCTGTGTTTCTGCCGCATCTGGCATCTATCAACCTTGTTGAACTCACCTTTCCCGATTCTTCTCCATGGGCACTTGCTCTTCCTACCTATCTGAGGTCTAGGTTTGCACCAAGATCCTGCTCAGGTCCCATTTCCTTCCTGCACCTCTTAGACCCTGACCTACCCCATCCTGTCTGGCCTTTCCCTCCTCTGAAGGTGTTCCTACAGCACTTACCTGCACACTATACTAAGTGTTTATCATGACAAGGATGTTCAGTCTCTCCAACCTGACTGCCAAACCCATGAGCACCAGGCAGTGAGACTCCTCATAGTGCTAGCCCTGAGAACAGCCCTGTGAACAGCAGAGCGTGCTACAACTACACACAGGCCTCATTCAGGAGATACTCACTGGTGATAGCATGACCTCTGATGTCTGCTTGCTGACCTGTTTGCATCTGGCTTTTGCACTTTTTTCTATAGTGGAGGGAGTGGCCATGTGCTACAGCCTTAGAATCGCAATCTGCCTGGTGGCAAAGGAAACACGAGGAGTTAGAAGGGGTGCGACTGCTCAGCCTATTCTGGGGGCAGCCAGCTCCCTAAGCCCAGGGAACTGAGGGCTGGATGCTGGCCCTTCCCTTGGGTAAGAGTTATGGTAACAGCAGCTATTCTGGGCCAAAATACATTCAGTGGCATTCTGGGAGATTTTGGTGCATGAGGCATGTTTTAAAAATACATGAGAATTTAAGGGTTTTTCCCCCCACACCTGCTGGGGAACATGTCCACATGTCCAAACTAATATTAGGGCTGTTTATTTTCTGAGGTTGACATTTCCTTGGCCGTTTAAGGTTGCTGCTAGAGATGGAATGACTGATACTTATTTTGTCATCCTATATCCAGAAAGGATTATCAAGGGTAAATAGGAGCATGTCTAGGCAAAATAGACAGATGCCCAGAAATATTTAGGCCACTCCAAATGGGGTCATCATTTGACCCACAGTTGTCTCTGGGCTTCAAAGTGGTCCTTACATAAAGGAATCCAGGCTAAAGGGGGACATTTTTTGTGGGGGCTGATAGGTTAAAATCCAATTTTATAAAGAAAAAGCTTTTCCAGTGGGGAAAAATACAATGGGGAAAAAATTGAGGCCTGGAAGGCAACAATCTCTCTCTCTAAACCCAAACCAAATTCTCCCAAGCTCTGAGTAGGAGGGGGTCAGAATGCAGGTATTCATTTGAGAAGAGTCCTTAAGCATCTCCTTCTCTCTGGGGCCAGGGCTCCCCCATTCTTTCTGGTCAAACATATTGAGAAAAAATCTCTTCCATGTTGCCCTTGGTGCAATTGAGGCAGACTAGAATTTCTAAAGGGACTTTACATGTAAAAGAAGGAAAGGGTGGGAGGAGGAAGAGTAAAAGTGAGAAAGACAATAAGGTACAAAACAGTTGCCATGTTAAAACGTTATTTATTGATGCTATACTAGTAATTTCTTTTTTTTTTCTTTTTTTTCTTTTGTCTTTTTTTTGTTGTTTTTTTTATACTAGTAATTTCTTATTTATTTATTTATTTATTTGAGATAGACGATCGCTCTGTTGCCCAGGCTAGAGGGCCATGGCATCATCATAACTCACAGCAACCGCAAACTCTTTGGCTCAAGAGATCTTCCTACCTCAGCCTCCAAAGTGGCTGGGACTACAAGTGCCACCATGCCCAGCTAATTTTTCTATTTTTAGTAGAGATTAGATCTCAGTCTTGCTCAGGCTGGTCTCGAACTCCTAAGCTTAAGCAATTCTCCCACCTTGGCCTTCCAGAGTGCTAGGATTAGAAGTGTGAGCCACCATGACTGGCCGTGTACAGGGTGTCCATAAAGTTTTACACTGTAGACTGCATATGAACTTTATGAATACCTGTTACTAGTGACTTCTTTTACTCTGGTGCCTTCCTCTATGCTTTTTGAGCATCTCCAGAAAAATCCCCCCTTTATGGTGTTTAGGTCCCTGCTAGGCTGAAGGACTTGGAAAACAGATTTGCAAGTGGCTAATGATTGAAGAGAAGAACTCTCAGTCTTCTTGAATCTCCAGTAGCAGAAATAAAGTACAAAATAAAGGCTCGGTGCCTGTGGCTCAGTGGGCTATGGTGCCAGCCATGTACACCAGAGCTGGCAGGTTCGAATCCAGCCCCAGCCCGCCAAACAACAATGATGGCTGCAACCAAAAAATGGCCAGGTGTTGTGGCGCACGCCTGTGGTCCCAGCTACTTGGGAGGCAAAGACAAGAGACTCACTTGAGCCCAGGAATTGGAGGTTGCTGTGAGCTGTGATGCCACAGCACTCTATCCAGGGTGACAGCTTGAGGCTCTGTCTCAAAAAAAAAAAAAAAAAAAGTACAAAATAAAATCTTCCCCTAGATCATAGCCCCTAACAGTCAGGTCCTAAGTTGCTAGGATGGGGCTATTTACAGTCAGAGTCCAAAGGAGCTTTTGGAGAGGACTGCCCAAGAGGTCATCTGGGCTCTTGTCCCAGGCAACACTGGGGAACTCACACTCTTTTGCTCTTCTCCTTGCTGTTTGTGTTTCTTGGATTCTAGCAAACTTTTTTTTTTTTTTTTGGCTGGGGCTGGGTTTGAACCCGCCACCTCTGGTGTATGGGACTGGCGCCCTACTCCTTTGAGCCACAGGCACCGCCAATACAGCAAACTTAATGTACATAACAATGTTAACACTTTTTGGTTTGGAAGGAAAACCCAAGTAGTTATCATTTTCTATTGTAGCACCAGAGAGCCTGTTCTGGGACCCCGAAGAGTAACTCAGAGGAGAGGACCTTGGAGGTGGACAGGACAGGGTATGGCCTACACCCTCTCCTCCTGAAAACAGGCCCTGACATTGGGCCAGTGGAGCAGGAGTATTAGCTAGGGACACAGTGAGGACTGTCCCTCGGGGCTCCATGAAGACAGATGCAAGATGGAGCATTGATTAGGTGCAGCTACTCTTAAGCTTAAGTACAATTCGTTCAATCCCCTAACAACCCAGAGGAATAGGGGAGAAGTAATGGACAGGAAACAAGTTAAGTGGCTAATCAGGGATCCAAATACAGGCTTTGTGTCCAGATCCCAAAGCTGGGGCTAGGGCAGAGTCTCAGAAGAATGAAAGAAACGGGCCTTGAAATATTCATAGCCACAGAGCCAATAAAACAGCACCCTGGAGGGCTGAGTCAGGAGGGAGCAGGGCTGGAACACTCTTGCCCCACAAATTAAGTCCAGCCCTAGACCTAACTTTCCTCCAGGGGAGCATTGGGCTGGGTCCTTGGAACTCAGCAGAGACCTCTGGAAACAGTCATTTGTTTTTGGCAACCCTTGTGGAGGCTTGCTCTGATCATGTTAGGTGGGCTAATTCATTTAGTCCTCCAGCAATACTGAGAAGTAGGTGCTATCACTATTTCCACTTTACAAAAAAAGGGAAGGTAAAACAACTGGCTTAAGGGCACAGCACCCAGAAGTGACTGGGCTGGGATTTGAACCCAAGTGCTATAGATCTAGTCTCTGCTCCTAGCTATCCCACTGCCATGGCTATTGTTGCCATTCTCCTCCCAGATTGGCCCCTTCACTGACCTTCACTCTTGGAGATGAGCCCCCTTTCTTCTGCTTAAGTCCTAGGCATTTGCACCACAAGGGGCCTCAATACCAGGAGAGACTTGAGGTCGTGTGTTCCCTGTGCCCCTGAGGACCCTGGGCCTGGATATGACATTGTCAGGGGGTGTTTGCTCCTTTTAATGTCCCTTACTATCTCCTAGTTAGTTCTCTTGGGGGACCCCACTGCACTTTCTTACCTAGGTTTGCTGGGCAGGCTGAACAAACACCATCTGCCAAGGGGCCTGCAGCAAAACAAATCCCAGCAGCCCCAGAGGTGTCCTAGCTTCCATTTAGCAGGCAGCCTGCACGCCTCTGTGGGCACAGCCCCTGGGGAAAGGGCTGCTGTTCCTCACTTGTTTGGCTGCGGGTGGCCTAAGCGCCAGTGTGGGCTTTGCTGAGAGAAAGGGCACTGGCTTTCTGGGAGCCGAGAGGGCATCTGGGCAGGTTTGGGGCCCAGGAGGGCTGCCATTGGGCTGGACCACAGGTCAGGCCCTCAGGCTGCTGGGGCCATGAATCTTGCCTCCATTCTGATGCAGAAGAACCTTGTGTTTGTTTGTTTGCTATTTATACTACAGCGACTGTCTAGGGCTTTTCTTTGAAGCAAACTGGTAAGCTCCGAGGCATGAGGCACGCAAGTACATTCCTGTCTTGGTACTGTGCTCACACACAACTCAGCCGACAGAGGCCTGTCCTTCCTCCCCTGCTGCCCCAGGTCCTTCCTGAAGCTGTACACTTCAGATACCACCACTCCCCCTGTGCCTCCACCTGCTATGGAAATACACTCTGAAGTATGTTTAGAATCGGCCCCTGCCTCCTTCCCCGGCCAGTAAAACTTCCCTTCAGCTATTGCCCTCAGCCACCGTCTTGGGCTGTCCCTCTTAGCAGCATGCAGCCCTCTAAATCCAGTCAACGTTTTTTTAGTCCTCCCTGGCCCACTTCCCATAATGCCTCACCCCCGGGAAAAGGTCACCTTCTGAGAAAGCAAATCCCCCAGGCCTTCCTAGGGCCTAGTATCTAAATGATATAATATTTTGTTTTTCAGGTTTATTAAGGTATCATTTATACAGTGTAAAATATAGCCTAACTTTTTTGTCGTTGTTTTTAATTAGAGATGAGGGCCTCGCTGTTGCTCACACTGGTCTCAAACTCCTGAGTTCAAGGGACCCTCCCAGCTCACGTTAGCCTCCCAGAGTGCTAGAAGGCCTGCGGCAAAACAAACCCCAGCAGCCCCAGAGGTGTCCTGGCTTTTTTAGTCCTCCCAGCAACCCTGAGAAGTAGGTGCTATAACTATTTCCACTTTACAAAAGAGGAAAGGTTAAAGGACTTGCCTAAGGGCACAGCACCCAGAAGTGGCTGGGCTGGGATACAACCCAAGTGGTCTAGCTCTAGTCTCTGCTCCTAGCTATAGGCATGAGCCAGTGCACCTGGTCACAAATTCTATTTTTTTTTTGTAGTTTTTGGCCGGGGCTGAATTGAACCTGCCACCTCCGGCATGTGGGGCCGGTGCCCTACTCCTTTGAGCCACAGGTGCCGCCCTCAGCCTAAGATTCTTGACAAACAGATGCAGCTGTGTATAACCACCACTCCACTCAAGATACACAACAGTTTCATCACCTCACAAGGTTCCCTCACACACCTTTGAAACTAACAAACTAACTAACACCCCTCATCCCCAGCCTCTCACAACCAATCTGTGTTGGTTTTATTTTTCCCCTCCAGTTTTGCCTTTTCCAGAATGTTACATAAATAGAATCTGGAATCTGGGTTCTTTCATTCAGCATAATCCTTGGGAGATCATCCATGTTGCTGCATGTACCAATAGTGCATTCCTTTTTCATGCTAGGTAGTATTCCAAAGTATGGATGTGCCACAGTTTGTGTAGCCAATCCCCAGCTGAAGGACATTTGAGTAGCTTCCAGTCTGGAGCAATTATGAATAAGGCTGCTATAAACATTCCCGTAAAGATTTTCACGCAGACATATGTTTTCATTTCTCCTGGGTAAATACCTAGGAATGGGATTTCTGAGTGGTAATGTAAGTATATATTTAACTTTCAAGAAACTGCCAAACTGTTTTCCAAAGTGGCTGTATAATTTTGCATTTTCACCAGCAATGTATGAAACATCCAGTCACTCCGTATCCTTGCCAGCATTAGGCATTGCAGGTTCCCCATCCCAAACTCCCCCCATCCTAAAGATGGGTCACACAGTACTTTAAGGACCTATTTCTGTGTTTCTTTCCTGCAGGTGGCAGGAAATAGGATTTATTTCTATGTTTCCTGCACAGGACTATTATCAGGATAGAAATTCAGTATATCTTTATCATATTCATCAGTGAATGAATGAAGCTTTCCAGATTGCCTGGCAGTTTCTAGAGGACAGAGGTACTAGTGCTCCATGCTCCTCACCTGGAAAAGTGCTGAGGTCTTGTTACTAGCCTCCCGGTTCTCGGTTCCTGAGTGAATGGAAATTGGCACAAGACTGAAAAAAGGAATTTAGAAGGGAAAGGCATTATGCAGGGAGTCTTGCTCAAACAATGGGAGACTGTGCTGGTTGAGGAGCCAGATTGGCTTTCTGGACAAATGGCTAGAGAACTTTTACAGGGCAGAGAGAATTTGATGCCAGCATTGAAATCATAAAATGTAGCTCAGTGAGTAGGGCGCCAGCCACATACACTGAGACTGGTGGGTTTGAGCCTGGCCTGGGCCTGCTAAAACAACAATGACAACTGCAACCAAAAATAGCTGGGCATTGTGGCAGGTTCCTGTAGTCCCAGCTACTTGGGAGGCTGAGGCAAGAGAATCGCTTAAGCCCAAGAATTTAAGGTTGCTGTGAGCTGTGACACCATAGCACTCTACCCAGGGCAACATAGTGAGACTCTGTCTCAAGAAAAAGAAAAGAATGTAGAGTTGGAGTTTTGTTGGTAGCTGCCCATTTGGCAATCATGAGTCTTTATACATCATGTGTTTCGTTAGTACGTTAAATCTCCACCCTTGGGTCTGATTTTTAGCATTGAAATGAGGCAAACCATCTAAGAGCAGCCAGGTTTGGGCTTCATCTTAGCAGTAACCAGAGCTGCCTTTGAGGGGAACCAATAGACCCCTGCTCCAACAGTTACCACGACTCCCTATTAAAGCTGGCTGTTAGTTATTTTCAAACCCCTTGTTCAGTATTGTGAGCAGACTTAAGCTTTGGCTCAATGTTCAGGCAGCCAAAGTCCATTTCCTATATTATCTGCTCAACAAATTTCCCTTGGTCAAGGACAGTTCCTGCTCTACTCCTGTCCTCACCCCTTCTTAAAGTCACGCTGCCCTCAGACCCTCTCTCTGGGCCCTTTCTCTCTGGATGCTGCCTGAGCATCATTCCTTTGGGAGTAAACTGAGGGCAGAAAGGGCTTTCCCAGCCAGTGCCAGGTCATGACCAGTGGATCCCCCAGGGGACAAGCTGCTGGAGAGATAGCAGAGATTGAGAGGGAACTATTACAAAGCCCAGAATTGCTTCTATCTGGAAGGTTCAGACCAGAGCTAGGGAGTTGGGTGAGGATATACCAACAACCTTAGGGTGGATGTAGAGAGAGGCAGCCTGGTGACTTGTATGCATACATTCACTGCAAGTCCTGTGAGGTGTCCCCACAGTGTGGCTACCAGGCTTCTGTGAAGAGATAAGCTGCTCATTGGAGGGAGAGCATAAAACTCCAAGAAGGGACTGGCTGTCAGGGAGCAAGCAGTGTTAAAAAAACAAAACAGGGCAGCGCCTGTGGCTCAGTGCCTAGGGCACTGGCCCCATATACCCAGGGTGGCAGGTTCAAACCCTGCCCCAGCCAAACTGCAACAAAAAAATAGCCCTCTTGTGGCGGGCACCTGTAGTCCCAGCTACTTGGGAGGCTGAGGCAAGAGAATCGCCAAAGCCCAAGAGCTGGAGGTTGCTGTGAGCTATGATGCCACAGCACTCTACCGAGGGTGACAAAGTGAGACTCTGTCTCTAAAAAAAAAAAAAAAAAAAAATGCTGGGAAGCAAAAGGCTGCAAAGAAGGGACCAGCTATGGGTGGGCCTGGCCCTGCTGACCCAACCACATCGAACCGGAGGCCTCCAGCCAGTCAGGGACTGAGAGCCTGAGCACAGGAGCCTGGCCTAGCCTCTGGCCACAATGCATCTGCCATTCCCTGCAGAGTTACACATTCCAGGACAAAGGAAGAGAATGTGGAGGTGGAAGTGCAGCTCTTCAATAGAGGCAGACATTAGGGGGCTGAACTGAGAGGGCTTAGGGGGCAAGCAGAGGGGTCCTGAAGACTGCATTTCTGGAGGAGGGTAGAAATAGGCAGGACACAAACAGTGAATGACTCTCCAGAGTCAAGGACATTCAGTTACCCTTGCCACTCACACCCTGAAGAGATTGAGGAAAGAGAAGCCAAACCTTCAGAGGTGGCCCAAGCTGGTGGCACTGGCCGCTGAGGCCACGGGTGCAGGTCCCAGAGCCAAGTTGCCTCACACTTGGAGTGCCTCACACACCTCCTCGGCTTCCGCTGAGAAGCTTATGTCACAAGAACCAGGTACCCCAAATCTGCAACAGAAAGCGGGGACAGTGAGCTGCAATGAGGCACACGTGCCATGCCACAATCACTTGTCACCTTGATGGGGGAACCACATGCAGTGAATGGCAGAGGCATCTTCTTTCACAGGCTGGTGCGGGGTACCTACCCAGCCTGCCTGGCCCCCCAGCTGGTCCTAAAATGCAGAGCTAACCAGGTGGACATTGTGCCCTGGTCCCGAGGCGCCTGCCTGTGCAGAAGTGTGTGGGAAAGAAGTAAAGCAAAACAAGGGGGCAATGCCATCCGTTCCCTCGGAGGACTGAGGCATCCTTTCCCACCTGCTGTAGACTAAGGGCTATATTGCAACAATAAACAAAAACCTTCAGAGGGGGGAATGTTGTGAGTTGAGGACATATCCCCACTGAAGTGAAGACAACTGAGGCCTGGGGATGTGGTCGGGTAAAGGCTGGGTAAGAGATGGTCCAGAAGAAAGGAACCTCGGAGATCATCTGGTCCCAATTCCCCGTTTCTACAGGAGAGATATGAGGGTTGGGGTGAGAAGGGTCTTTCCCATGGTCACACGGCTAGTTAATGGTAGAGATAAAACCCAGGTCTCTGGACTCTTTGGAGAATAGTTTTGAATCCAGAATCCTGGCAGCTCATCAGGAAAATCTAGTCTAGAAGACTTCTCTTAAAAAGCAAAACGTTAAAAAAAAAAAAAGCAAAACGTTAAAAATGGGAAGCGAGACTCATTTGAGCCCAGATCTATGTGTATCTGTTTCGTCCCCTCTGAAGCACTTGCACTTGTGGGGCCTCTGGCCACGGGAGTTTAAACTGCAAGTGCAGACCAGTGGACAACGCTTTCCCTCCTTCTTTAGAAGACCACTGCAATGAAAAGTAGGTTAGCTACTCCTGGAACATTTAGGCCCAGTTTCACCAGGAAGCAGAGAATCACATGGGGCCGTTTCTACTGTAGGGTATCCAGAAGCGGGTTGAGGTGTGGACCGGGAGAGGAAACTGCCCCCACCACATGCTTTGGGAATATTCCTTCTTGCTGCCAGTTGTATAATGATTCTGGGAGGCCGCTGGGTAGAGGAGGTGGAGGCTCTGCTTACACATAAAGGGCTAAGAGTGACCTGAAGCATATGCTACACAATGTCACCCATAATTACCCTATACATGCCAACCCTAACTTGCCAACACCATGACAGACAGACAGGTTCCCTCTTCTTGCCACAATTTTCCCTAACATGGTGGACCTTTTTGATGACCTTAAAACTACTCTCACATATTAATTTTGGTCTGAGGTTCCTGGCCCATGCTGTCTCTTTCTGGGGTCTATCTTGGTCTATAAGCCCCACTGCAGGACTGGCTCAGCTGACATATTTGTTCCATGTGACCATCCAGCTACAGCTGATTAGACCAAAATAAGATGCTGTCTCAAAATTGAACAATCTATTGGCTGGTCATCAACCAATCAGATTTACCCTCTCATTTTAATTATGTGCTACTGAGCCAGAACCCAGAGTTCAAAGGGTGCTATGTCCACAAGTCCAAGCTGTAACAGGAGGCAGACAGAGAAATGGCCCACCACATGCAAATAGATGAGATACCATGGAGGCCTCAGAGAAAGAGAACCAAAGAGAGGGACTGCAGGTCACTTCAAAGAGGACTCGTGTGACTGTGAAACCAGAATCTCTGCTAAGAGCAGAGAATGACATTCTCAATAGACTGCCGTAATCATTCAATAGTGCTATGTTTTCCTGAGGAGACAGATGACCATTCATAATAATCCATGATTAAAGATGTGGGAAAGTGAATGGATGTCTCGAAGTTTAGAAAGAAAGAGCAGGGGAGAGAGAGAGAAAGAGAGAGAGGTAAAGAAGGGAGAGGGAATCAGAGTCTCCTGCAAGCCCTAACAATTCAAATTTCCCAGATTCAATTTCTAAGAGACTTAGGTGTACTTTATTTCCATGAGTTGCACTAGATCATTACAATAACTACCTCCTTTATTTTGGCTTGCATGAGTGCTTTTCTGTCCTTTGCATTCAGTAAATCCATCCTAAAATGCCTTTATCTTCATGTATTCTGCTTTTCTTTTATTAAAAAAGATCCCTCCCCAATCTCCAAGCGATGGCCCTGGAGTTGGTCATTGTGCCTGTCTAAGTCTCTCCAGTTCCCATGACAATTGGCCTTGGCAGAACCAAAGACCATTAAGAAGCTGAGCAAAGGGAGGAAGGAAGAAAGCTTCACCTCTGTAACTGCATATAAAGTTTCCTGGAGAAAATGAGCTTAGAAGCCAAAAGAGGGCATATAGTTAGAGCTGCCAAGTGTCTTTCATTGACTTGGTGTGGTCCCTAGAGAGAAGATGCTTTGTGTTTCCTCAACTGCTTCCTTCACTCCTTCTGTAAACATTTGCTGTGCAGAGATAAAGGCCTGATCTTGAGCTTGTGGCTGAGAAAACACCTTGGTGCTGAGAACAGTTTCTTTTCATGGTTTAGTGAAGGAGATCCTTTCTCCTTTGCTGGTACTACAACTAACACTTGATTATGGTCTGCCCTCCAGGAGAGTTATTTGTCTCTGTGTAGGTCTCTTGTGTGAGATAAGGAGTCCAGAAAGAACCGGGGTCCTGAGTTATCATCTCTCCTTCCCTCCATTCAGTCTAGTGCTGAGCCCAGCACTCAGAGAGCGACTGAAGAATTTTAACAGAGGGATTGGGTGTGGACTTGTACTGTCCACTGATGGCAACCCTGGCCCTGACCAGCAAATTGTGAAAAGAGGTGCTCCTGATCACGGGAGGAGGCCAGGGAAGACTGAGAAATGTAGGTGAAACCACTCCACTCCATTTTAGAGGAAGAACTCAAAGCACATGCCCATGGGGTGTAGGTGAGTGGTGTCCAAGGGAGGGGCCTTGGGACTTAAAGATAAAGCCACTCACTTGGGAGTAGAGCTGGTAGCAGAATCAATCCTCCCAGGGCTCACTGGACACTCTGAGTTTTCAAGAGGAGTGACCCACACTTGAGAGTCTCTATTGATTTTGGAAAGGACCTGAAACACTCTATGACCAACCCAAGAACTTGACATACTGCCTTAGGACTAAAATGTCATTAAAAATGAATGTGTGCTTTGTGACTTTTATACATGAGGAATAGGTGAGTAAAAGTGGTTTTCATGGTATCTATGCAAATAGGATTCCTGGGCCAAATGAAAAAAAGAGAAAATATCAGTGTTTCTAACTGTGTCAGAAGGAGAGGAGGCCCTGGCCTGGACTCTTTGGCAGAAATTTTTCTGGAGTGGAGATGTAGATACCTGACTTCTATGGTACAATATAGTAATCATTAAAAACATAAACCAAGGATGGGTGTGGTGGCTCACACCTCTAATCCTAGCACTCTGGGAGGCCAAAATAGGCAATCACTTGAGCTTAGGGGTTCAAGACAAGCCTGAGCAAGAGCAAGCAAGACCCTGTCTCTAAAAGTAGAAAAATTAGCTGGGCTTTGTGGCAGGCACCTGTAGACTCAACTACTTGGGAAACTGAGACAGGAGGATTGTTCAAGCCCAAGAATTTGAGGTTGCCATGGGCCATGATGATGCCATGGTGCTCTACCCCAGGGCAACAGAGTGAGACTCTGTCTCAAACAAACAAACAAAAGCGTAAACCAACCACCCAAGCCCCACCTTCTGCCTCAATACCATCTAGCCCAATCCTGATTTCAGGCTGTGTGAGTTATATTGCTCATAACAATTCTGATTTACCGTCAATCTCTTAGGAGGCGAGTCAGCATGTGTTAGTCCTATGGTACATCTAAATGCAAAAGCGTCGTCTTCAGGCAGAGAGGGCAGAGAGCATTTTGTATTTAACACATCCTGGAAATCAACGTCCTACCAGCTTAGGACAGTAATTCCCCAGGATTCCTGCATAAGATACAGTAGCTTAGTATCTCCTGCAGGAATACTGCATCATGTCACCAAGCCAAAAACAAACATGGACCTTTGGAGGAAAACTGAAAAAATGAGTTGATAGCAGTTCTCTCCCAAAAATTCTTAATAGTGCTAAGACCTATGTCATATGGATTTACCAAGATAGCCCATACATTTTTAATTCATTTGAGAGTCAGGTTTTATGAAATTACAAAGGACCTGTCAGCTGTCCTTTTCTTCTAAAACCTCTGGTTCCTACCACTCTACATCCTGGTGAAATCTAAACTTAGCCATCTCCTTTCACTGTTTCAGCCAACACAGGGACTTAGGCCTACTTGATAGGGGTGATATTATAAATGAAGTCAAGAAAGAACGCACATCATGGAAAATGTTCATGGCCAGCAAAATGCTTTTGAAATTGCTTGCTTTTTAGCTGGAAATGTGAAATCTCATAGCGGGAGCAGGTCTCACTGCCTACATTAGGGAGATAATAGAAATGTAATGCTACCCCCTATGCTACTTTTAATGCCGGGGCAACCCTGGGCTCCAACAAATTAACAGTGGGATGTTCTTTTCTTTAAGGAAAAAGAAAATAAGGTTTATTGGTGAAATAGACAACCCACCACATTTCTTAGTGTCACCTTATCTGTCCTTGAGGTAGCTCGTGTGCTACCAAACCTGAAGTTTTTCCCCTCCAAAAGAAACCTAGGCCCTTCATCCCCCTTCAGTGAACCAAGACCTATAAAGTCTGAGTCTGACATTCAAGTCAACAGCACTGCTTTGGGAGCCGAAAGTGACATTGCTGCCTTCTCCAAAGCCTGGTACATTTTGTTCTAAACCTGATAGCAGGAATGTCTAAGTGGGAAGCAACATTGTGAAAGGCCCCAGACCTACTGGGAGGCCCAGGCAGGTAGATTACCTGAGCTCACGGGTTCGGGACCAGCCTGAGCCAGAGCAAGACCCTGTCTTTAAAAAAAATAGCCAAGCATTGTGATGGGCGCCTGTAATCCCAGCTAATTGGGAGGCTGAGGCAACAACAAAAAATAGCTGGGCATTGTGGGAGGTACGGCTGAGGCAAGAGAATCACTTAAGCCCAAGAGTTTGAGGTTGCTGTGATCTGTGACACCACGGCATTCTACCAAGGGTGACGAAGTGAGACTTTGTCTCAAAAACAAAACAAAAAATACCCAAAAAACCCAAAAGCCTTAGACCCAGCAACTCCAAGACAGGGGACAGAAGCAGAGCCCCTCTCTAATTAAATGTAGGTTAACTCTTAAAGTTTTTATATAGCCATACTGTAAGTTTTATGATCATACCAGCTGTATATTTATAAGATTCTTTCTTTGTATGGGAAAAGTCACCAAATAGCATACCAAATATTACTTGATCCGGTCACCTTTTTGGACTTCAGTTTTTAAATTTTGTTCTCATTTATTTGTTTATTTATTGGACCTTGGTTTCTTTCTTTCTTTTTTTTTTTTTTTGAGACAGAGTCTCACTTTGTCACCCTCGGTGGAGTGCTGTGGCATCACAGCTCACAGCAACCTCAAACCCTTGGCCTCAAGTGATTCTCTTGCCTCAGCCTCCCAAGTAGCTGGGACGACAGGCACCTGTCACAACACCCAGCTATTTTTTTTTTTTTTT
>CAUYON010194753.1:0-16176 GCA_963573935.1 Arctocebus calabarensis | reverse complement strand
TTGCCCAGTCTCCACTGCTTTAGCCTTCCTCAGGGTGTCCAGAAGCCTCATGCTGTCTCCCTGTGTCCCCAAAGGGAAGTTTCTGGGCAGATCCCGCCTGACAGAGATGCCTGAAGTCCTCTCTCCCCAGTCTCACTGTGCCCAGCGGCAAGGAAGCTGTTACTCGTCTGCCATCTTCTCTCCCTCAGTTCAAATTTTTTATCCAGTGAGAGTTAATTTTTGTTAGTGGTGAAAGGTGTGGGTCCAGTTTCAATCTTCTACAAGTCATCAGCCAATTCTCCCAGCATCATTTGTTAAATAGGGAATCTTTTCCCCAATTTATATTTTTGATAGGCTTATCAAAGATCAAATGATGACAAGTGTCTGGGTTCATCTCTTGATTCTCAATTTTGTTCTGTACATCTGCCTCTCTATTTTTGTGCCAATACCATGGTGTTTTGATCACTATAGATTTATAGTATAGTTTGAAGTCTGGTACCATGATTCATCCTGGTTTGTTTTTATTTCTGAGTAATGTCTTGGCTATTCAAGGTTTTTTCTGGCTCCATATAAAATGAAGTACTATTTTTTCCAGATATTTAAAGTATGATGGTGGTGCTTTGATAGAGATTGCATTAAATTTGTAAATTGCTTTGGGTAATATGGAAATTTTAACAATGTTGATTCTTCCTAACCATGAGCATGTTATGTTTTTCCACTTGTTAACATCTTTAGCTATTTCTTTTTTCAGAGTTTCATAATTCTCTTTATAGAGATCTTTCATGTTCTTTGTTAGGCAAATTCCCAAATATTTCATCTTCTTTGGGGCAACTATAAAGGGAATAGAGTCTTTGACTGTTATTTTTGGCTTGAATATTATTGGTATGTATAAAAGCTACTGATTTGTGAGTATTGATTTTGTATCCTGAGATGCTACTGTATTCCTTGATCACTTCTAAGAGTTTTGTGGTTGAGTCCCTGGGATTTTCCAGGTATAAAATCATATCGTCTGCGAAGAGTAAAGGGTTAATCTCCTCTGAACCTATTTGTATAATCTTGATCACTTTCTCCTATCTGATTGCAATGGCTAAGACTTCCATTACAATGTTAAAAAGCAATGGAGACAATGGGCAACCTTGCCTGGTTCCTGATCTCAATGTAAATGTTTTCAATTTTACTCCATTCAATATGATATTGGCTGTGGGTTTGCTGTAGATGGCCTCTATCAGTTTAAGAAAAGTTCCTTCTATACCTATTTTCTTAAGTGTTCTGATCATGAAAGGATGCTGGATATTGTCAAAAGCTTTTTCTGCATCTTTTGAAAGAAACATATGGTCTTTGTTTTTTAGTTTGTTTATGTGATGTATTATACTTATAGATTTACGTATATTGAACCAATCTTGAGACCCTGGGATAAAACCCACTTGGTCATGGTGTATAATTCGTTTAATGTATTGCTGGATTGTTTGCTAGGACCTTACTAAATATTTTTCAATGTATGTTCATTAAAGATATTGGTCTATATGGGCGGCACCTGTGGCTCAGTCAGTAAGGTACCGGCCCCATATACCGAGGGTGGCGGGTTCAAACCCAACCCCGGCTGAACTGCAATAAAAAAATAGCGGGGCATTGTGGCGGGTGCCTGTGGTCCCAGCTACCCAGGAGGCTGAGGCAAGAGGATCGCCTAAGCCCAGGAGTTGGATGTTCTGTGAGCTGTGTGACACCATGGCACTCTACTGAGGGCGATAAAGTGAGACTCTGTCTCCACTAAAAAAAAAAAAAAAAAAAAGATATTGGTCTATAATTTTCTTTTCTTGTTGGATCTTTTCCTCTTTTGGGGGATCAGGGTGATATTTGCTTCCTAGAATGTGTTGGGAAGTATTCCTTCTTTTTCGATGTTTTGGAAAAGGTTGAGTAATATAGGTACTAGTTCCTCCTTAAAGGTTTGGTAGAATTCTGATGTGAAGCCATCTGGTCCCAGACTCTTCTTTTTGGAGAGATTTTGTGTAGTTGATTCTATTTTAATACTTGATATACATCTATTCAGCAGTTCCAATTCTTTCTGATTCAGTCTGGGAAGTTGGTGTGCATCCATGTATTGATCAATTTCATTCAGATTTTCATATTTTGGAGAATAAAGTTGTTTGTAGTATTCATTAAGGATTTTTTGAATTTATGAGGTGTCTGTTGTTATTTCTGATTGATGATATTATGGACTTTAATTTTCTATTTTTGGTTAGATTGGCCAAAGGTTTATCAATTTTGTCAAATTGTTCAAAAAACTAACTTTTTGATTCATTGATCTTTCAAGTAATTCTTTTGTTTTTTATTTCATTTAATTCTGCTCTAATTTTAGTTACTTCTTTTCTTCTGCTGGGTTTGGGGTTGGAATGTTCTTCCTTTTCCAGTTGCTTAAGATGTCCCATTAAGTTATTGACTTCCTGTCTTTTCGTTCTCTTGAGGAAGGCTTGCAACACTATAGATTTCCCTCTTAGGACTGCCTTTGCAGTATCCCACAGGTTCTGATAATTTGTGTCTTCATTATTGATTTGTTCCAAAAATTTGACAATTTCCTTTTTTTTTTTTTTTTTTTTTTTGGCTGAGGCTGGGTTTGACCCCACCATCTCTAGTATAAGGGGCCAGCACCCTATTCCTTTGAGCCACAGGCTCTGGCCCTGGCAATTTCCTTCTTAATCTCATCTATGACCCAGCTATCATTGAGCATAAGGTTATTTAGTTTCCATGTCTTTGTATAGTATGCATCCTGTTATTGGTGAGTTCAACTTTTATTGCATAATGATCCAAGAAAATACAACGAATAATTTCTATACTTTAAAATTTGCTGAGGTTAGACTGGTGACCTAAGATGTGATAAATTTTGGAGGATGTTCCATGGGCTGATGAGAAGAATGTGTATTCAGTTTTGTTAGGATGAAATGTTCTGTAGATGTCTGTTAAATTCAATTGTTGTATAGTGAAGTTTAAGTCCAAAATTTCTTTGCTTAGTTTCTTATTGGGAGATCCATCCAACAATGCTAAAGGGGTGTTAAAATCAACTATTATGGTGCTGGAAGATATTAAATTGCTCGTCTTTTAGGGTCTCCCTTATAAATTGAGGAGCATTCTGGTTGGGCACATAAATGTTAATAATTGACATCTCATCATGTTGAGTGTTTCCTTGAACAAATATGGAGTGGCCATCCTTGTCTTTCCTTGTTTTTCTTGGTTTAAAGCCTAGTATCTCTGCAAATAAAATTGCCACTCCTGCTTTTTTTCTGATTTCCACTTGCCTGGATTACAGATGCCCATCCCTTCACCCTGAGTCTATATTTATCCTTTGAGGTAAGATGAGATTCTTGCATGCAGCTGATATGTGGCCTGAGTTTTTGTATCCAGTCAGCCAACCTCTGCCTCTTAAGAGGACAGTTTAAGCTGTTAACATTAAATGAGAATATTTTTAAGCCTGGTAGTATTTTGAGTGTCAATTTTTTAAAAAGTCCAGTGGACATTTTGAATCTTTCACCACTGTGGAAATTGATTTTGGTCAAGAATTTAAGAGTGAGTTTACTTTGGTGGTAGACCATCGTGCTGGTCATTATGGAGGATGGATCTGAGGATATCCTGAAGCACTGGTTTAGTTATGGCAAATTTCTTCAACATGTGTATGTCATTAAAATATTTAACTTCTCCTTCATAAACGAAGCTCAATTTAGCTGGATACAGGATCCTGGGCTGAAAGTTGTTTTATTTTAAGAGATTGAACATCAATGAACATCCTCTTCTGGCTTGAAAAGTTTCAGCAGAGAGATCTGCAGGCATTCTAATACTCTTCCCCTTGTAGGTTATGATTTTCTTATGTCTGATTGCTTACAGGATTTTCTCCTTCATATTAACTTTGGTGAAGTTAATTATAATGTGTCTAGAAGATGATTTATTTGGGTTGAGTTGTGCTGAGGTTCTGAAACTGCTATCTAGATTTCAGTGTCTCTTGCCATGCTTGGAAAATTCTCCTCAATTATCTCTTGGAGTAGAGTATCTGTGCCTTTTGTGACATCCTCTTCTCCTTCAGGGATTCCTATGAGGCAAATGTTTGCTCTTTTGGAGTGGTCTCACACATTTTCATATTTTCAATCAGACAAAAGCTGGATAACTAGGATCTACAGATAACTCAAATTAATAAACCTAAAAGAGCCAAAAATCCCTTATACCACTGGGCAAGAGAGATGAATAGGACCTTCTCTAAAGAAGGCAGACAAATGACTAATAAATATGAAAAAATGATCATTGTCCCTAATTATTACAGAAATGCAAATCAAAACCACCCTGAGATATCACCTAACCCCAGCAAGAAGGGCCCACATCACAAAATCTCAAAACTGCAGATGCTGGCATGGATGTGGAGAGAAGGGAACACTTTTACACTGCTGGTGGGATTGTAAACTAATATAACCTTTTTGGAAGAAAGTATGGAGATCCTTAAAAGAACTCAAGGTAGAACTCCTATTTGATAGTGCAATCCCATTATTGGGTATCTACACAGAAGAAAAAAAAAATCCTTCTACCATAAGGACACTTGCACTAGACTGTTTATTGCAGCTCAATTTACAATTGCTAAAATGTTGAAATAGCTTACATGCCCACCATCCCAGGAATGGATTAACAAACTGTGGTATATGTATACCATGGAATACTACTCATTCAGTAAAAAAGATGAAGACTTTACATCCTTTGTATTAACCTGGATGGAGGTGGAACACATTCTTAGTAAAATAGCACAAGAATAGAGAAGTAAGAATCCAATGTACTCAATTCTGATATGAGGACAATTGATGACCTAGTACATGGCGGGGGTTGGGGGAATGAGGGAGCAGAGAGAGGGAAGGAGGGAGGGGGTAGGGATCATGGTGTGTGGACAGGCCTTTTGGGGGTGGGACACAATTGTAAGAGGGACTTTTAACAAACTCAATCAGTGTAACCTGGTTCTTGGTATCCTTAATGAATACCCAACAATAACAAAAATAAAAACAAAGTAAAATTTAAAGAAACTGTATGAAGAGGGAAGGAGAGAGAGACATAGCAAGAAAGAGGCTGATAATCCTTAAAACAAAGTTGTTTGAGTTCACCTATTGAAAAATCTAAGTTGTACTTTGGCCAACTCTCAGCTTCCTTAGTTCTTACTACTTTTGTTTATTTTTGGATATTTATGGTAAATCTTAAGTCTTTATCTGTGGTTCAATGAAACATTAAGTCCTTAGACTGTGTGATTGTGCCTGCAAATACTGGAGAAAGAAAACTTTGAATCATTAATAATTTTGAAATTTGTTTTTTGGTGTTACATTTTTTGGGGAACAAGTTAGGTTTTATAATTCATAACCTTCTGAGTTATATTTCACATATCACATATCATATACTTAATACATCCAAGTTAATGTAGTTATACTTCATATATAATAAAGTGTACAACTCGATGGTTTTTAGCATAATCAGAGTTAGGCAACCATAACCACTATCTAATTCTAAAACATTTTCATCACCCCCCAAAAGAAACTTCATACCTGTTGTCATTTCCCATTGTCTCTTTCTGCCAGCCCATAGAAACCACTAATCTACTTTCTGTCTCTATGATACTTCCTATAAATGGAATCATATAATATGTGGTCTTTTATGACTGGCTTCTTTCACTTAGCATAATGTTTTCAAAGTTCATCTACATTGTAGCATGTATTCAGTATCTCATTCATTTTTTAAAATTTCAGGTTAATGTGAGGGTACAAACAACCAGGTCACAATATTTGAATTTGTTAGGCAGAGTCTCTCTTGTAGTTGTGTCCCACACCCAAAAGGTGTGCCATGAAGCCAGTCTCTTAGAGCCATCTGATCTTTGATAAACCAAACAAAAGTATCTCATTCCTTTTATTGTTGAATATTCCATTGCATGAATGTTCCATATTTCATTTATGCATTCATCAGCTGATGGACATTTGTCTTGTTTCTACTTTTTGGCTATTATGCATAATGCTCCTGTAAACATTTGTGCACTGTTGGGGTTTTTTGCACATAAACCCTGACCTGGTTTGAAAGCTGGCTGGGAAAAATAGTGTTGAAAATACATGAGTTTAAAATAAAGTCTGAAAGTGCTTGGAGAAGGCTTAGAGTAACTCAGAGCAAGTAGCAAGACTTAGAAAATGCAGCACCTCTCTGGCCTCTTCAGAAGGCTTTTATAGACCTATCTTTTCCTTCCTTCCTTCCTTCCTTCCTTCCTTCCTTCCTTCCTTCCTTCCTTCCTTCCTTCCTTCCTTCCTTCCTTCCTTTCTTTCTTTCTTTCTTTCTTTCTTTCTTTCTTTCTTTCTTTCTTTCTTTCTTTCTTTCTTGTCACCCTCTGTAAAGTACTGTGTGGTATCACAGCTCACAACAACCTTAAACTCTTGGGCTTGAGCGATTTTCTTGCCTTGGTCTCCCAAGTAGCTGGGACTACAGGTGTCCACCACAATGCCTGGCATCTTTTTTCTTTTTTAAGAGATGAGTTTTTGCTCTGGCTTAGGTTGGTCTTGAACTCCTGAACTCAGGCAATCCACCTGCCTCAGCCTCCCAGAGTGCTAGAATTACAGGTGTGAGCCATGGCACCCAGCCAGGCTTTACTGATTTCTAACAAAGGTGCATATGCAAAAGATAGGGTTGAAAGAATCCCAAGTTCCCAGGAAGACTGGATATAGAGTGAGACTGGTAAGTGCTAGGGGGTTGGTAAACAGCCAATGGTGTGTTTAAATAAAGAGGGAGGGAGAAGCTAGTTCTAGTCACGTGGAGAAAGTAAACCAGATTTCCTAATCTAACTATATATTCAAAGAGTTTAATCACCCCAACCTGTTGACTCTCCAACGCATAGGCCTAGTTCAGTCTGTCCAAGCGCCTCCGGGTTCTTTTCATTTTCTGAGGATTTGAAGACCCTTCACGGATTTGTCATCTGCAAACATGCCCCTGGATACTCCAGGACAGAGGTGGTGCATCCCCTGGAGAAGTCAAAGTACCTGTCTCCCACAGTGCACAAGTTTTTGTGGGATATATGCTTTTGTCTCTAGGGTATATACCCAATAGTGGAATTGCTAGATCATATAGTATCTCTATGTCTCATAATTTGAGTTAGTACCACACTGTTTTCCACAGTGGTGGCACCATTTTGCAATCTCACTAACAATAAATGAGGATTTCTTTTCTCTATATCCTCATCAGCATTTGCTATCATCTGTCCTTTTTATTTTAGTCAGTCTAGCGGGTGTGAAGTGGTATCTCATTTGTAGTTTTTGCTTGAATTTCTCTAACATTGAGCATCTTCTTGTGTGATCTTTAGCTATTTGTACATCTTCTTTGGAGAAATGTCTATTCATAATAAATCCTTTGCCCATTTTATTAATTGAGTTATTTGTTGTTTATTTTAGTTGTAAGCGTTCTTTATATATTCTGGATACAAGTCCCCTTTCGGATATAAGATTTATAAATATTTTCCAATTCTGTGGATTTTCTTTTCATGTTTTTGATGAACAAAACTTTTTAATTTTGATGAAATCCAATTTGTCTATTTTTCTTTTTTTACTTGTGCTCTAGTTGTCACATCTAAGAAAACATTGTCTAATCCAAGTGATGGTTTACCCTTGTTTTTTTCTAAGAGTTTTATCATTTTGGCTACTGTATTTAAGTCTATGGTTTAAGTTTTGCATATGATGTGAGTTATGGGTTCAACTTCATTATTTTGCATGTGAATATCGAGTGCCATTTATTGAAAATAATTTTTTTCCCCATTGGATTGTTTTGGCACCTTTGTCAACAAAGTTAGGTTTTAAATAAACACATCAAATATGAGAAATAATAGTACTGAAATATAGTAGAAAAACACATATTGAACTTACTATTCAGGTCAATGGCCAAATAGTTATCTTTTTAAAGGGTCCATTCCTATACTTGAGATTTTGTCTGTACAATTTTCCTCATGTACGCACTACATCCTTGGAATTGCACAGAGCAGCAAGATCTTTCTAGTTCTTTCCTAAGATCTGAGCCTGAACCTATGCTTTTCTGGCAAAAATAATACCTTATGCTATCATTGTATAGATATGGAATGACATGATGAGGTAACATGCTTAGGAGAGTATTTGGTATTTCCTAGGTGCCCCCAAATATTGGTTCCATAACCGTAACCTAAGCTCCCAACCTGGTGGGTCCATTCAAATAGGATGTCACTATACCTTTCCTCATATGTCCCCCAGCCCCAGGAAGCTGTTTTAGGGGAGTTTGTCTGGTTTGTCATGCAGTGGTTCTATGACCCAAGAAACAAAAATGGAGTCAAGGTAACAGCATGTGCCTACCTGTGTGATTCTTGCTAGAAATGCTGGACTTATAGGGTAATAACAGTGGATCTGCTTTGCAGTCCTGCAGGTAAGTCCAAACCAAGTTTATTTTTGTGGGTTTGTGTTAGTTTCTGTAACTTTGTGTTCCTATCTCAACCTCTGTGGCTGTTTTCCTATCCCCCCTTATTTAATCCCTTTACTCTGGAGCAGTTAGAGGGTTCAGCAATTTCCCTGACATGCCTGACAGATGTGGCTTTCTTCAACTTACCACTGTGTTCTTGCTCTCTGCATCTCCCAGCTCATTGCCCCAGGTGCCAAGAAAATTGGGTGTTCAGCTGGATAATGCTCTGAATCTCTCAAGAGTCTTCTCTCAACAGCTCAGAGCTCTGGTGGAGTATTAACACAAGAAGGGGCTGCTGAGAGCTGAGCCAGAGTCTGAGGATGAATTAATGGCCAGCAGGAGCAGCAACACTGTAAAACATTCAGGATTTGCAAAATCCAGTGGACATTAGTTGTGATTTTCATTTTAATATAAATATCTTTCAAAAAAGCACTCCATCTCTTTTTGTCGAGGTGATTGAGGGGGCTGATATGTGTTGTGTGTATCTGCAAACACTTGCACACTTGTTAATAGATGCTTTATTCTTCTTCAATCTGTGATTGTGCATGATTTAGTGTTTGAAAAAGAGGAAAGGTCTGATGAACATTTTCAATTCATCATTAATTTAGCTTCAAGTTATGTAAAAACAAGCAATTTTCTCTAAAGCAGGCTGTTCAGGTTAAATCTCTGAAACAAGGCTTCTCTCCTTATAAATGCACTAGTTGGGGTGCTTCAGCGTAATTCTGCACAGCCTGTTCCAGAAAAAAGGACATTGGGAGCTTTGATGAAACTAGACATTTTTCTTTGTCTTTTTAATTTTTTTCTCACCCAATAATATATTTTTACTTACCAATAAACACTATATGCCAATGATCACTTACCATGGGTAATAATTAATTAAATAATACCGTAGAAATTTTGAGAAGAAGCTATTCAAACGTATTTAGGCTGATCTGAATGGACATTTGAGTAGTAATAGAAATCTCAAAAACACAACCATAAAATGTCATAAATACATAAGAAACCAATCAGCTCAAAAAACCCCAACATATTTCTAGCCCAGCTCAAGTTAAAAGGACCTATAAATATGAATTTGTGCTCTTAGCTACTTGCTGAATCTAAACTATGGATCTTCATAGGTATGTGAGCAAGAAATCCTTTTCAAGGCTAACTCTAAACTGGCGTATGCTGGGGACTGAATGTTCCGAGGAACTTTTGAGTGTGTGTCTCTAGAATAATTCTTGACACATGTTGAATAAAGAATCAGTGTTTTGTAAACCTCTGGATCATGGGAATGTCACAGTGAACTTTCTCATTAGAGACGTTAGTAAAAGAAAGTACTAATCCATTGGAATCATACATGTAGACCCCTAATAAACATTTGAGTACCTGCTGTGTGCTAGACACTGTTAATGGTATATTTAAAGGTGAATGAAATTGGCAATGCTCCTCTTCTCAATAGTGATGGTTAACATTTGCGTAGTGTCTATGATATATATGCCAAGTGCTCTTATAAATGCTTATATATATTAACTCATTTAATCCTCTCCAATACCAATGGGGAAAGTGCTATTATTTTCCCCATTTTATAGGTGAGTAAACTGAAGCACAGAGTGATTAAATAACCTTATCCCAAGGTCACAGTTAATTTTGGGATGGTACTCAACCCCATTTGGTTTCTGAGGGTTGGCTTTCAATTGCTGGACTATACTACCTCTCAGGGAGCTAGCTTATCCTTGAGAAGTGGAGGAAGACAGACCATAAACACATAAACAGGCAAGTAAGATGACTAAAGATCCATGGAAATACTTGGAAGAAAATAGAAGAAAAAAGTGTTCTTCAGAAGAACAACCAGGATGTTCTGACTGGTGGTAATCACTTAAGAGAAACTTCTTTGGGTACTTCTGGGAATGAAATGAGCTGAACTAACTAGTTTTCTAGGGAAAAATTAACAATGTACTACAAACAGAAATTTATTATCTCATAGTTCTTGAGACTAGAAGTCTGGGATCAAGGTGCTGCCAGGGTTGGTTCCTTTTGAGAGGGTGTTCCATGCCTCTCCCCTAGTTCCCACTGGTTTGCTGGCAATCTTTGGCATTCCTTAGCTTGTGGAAACATCACCCTATCTCTGCCTTCATCTTTACATGGTATTCTCCCTATGTGTGGTTGTTTCCACGTTTCCCCTTTTATAAGGACATCAGTCATATTGAATTAGGAATCACCCTTCTATGGTATGACATGATTTAACGAATTACATCTGCACCAGCTTTGTTTTCAAATGTCACATTCTGAGGTACTGGGAGTTAAGACATCAACATATAAAGTTTTGAGGAACACAATCCAATCCATAACAGAACTCAAAAAAAACAGTGCTGATGGTGCTTCAGAGGCAGTTATTTCAAGAGTCTTGCTGTGGGTAATCCTACAGCAAGGATCCTATAGCAATTTCTCCTATGGGAAATGAAAGGCAGAGTTATCTTTGAACAAAAAGGCCAAAGCTGAGTGAATGAATGAACAAGTCAGCTTTGTCTTTGAAGCTGAAATGATGGATTTACCAGGGTCCTGTACTTGGGATGTTGTTTCAGCTGGCCTCTAAATGTGCTGGTACAGCCACATTTCCTTCCTCAGTTCTCTTTGTGAGTCACAGTCAGCACTCATGAGGGTAGGGATCAGGGCTAAAGGTGTAGTCTGTTAGGTGAGTGGCCTTTGGGGATCAAATGCTTAGCTGGTCACTCATGATTCTGACTCCACTTGGCATTGGAAGATGGAAGAGAAGGAAGCAGTCCAAACCCAGAAGTTTGTGGGTAAGGTTGTGGCTAGGGCACAGATTTTCCACAAAAGCAATATCTTAAGTGATTGTGAGCCCACTATTAGGTCTGTCTTAGTCAATTTGTGCTGCTAGTACAAAATACCCAAGACTGGGTAATTTATAAAGATTAGAAACTTATTTCTCACAGTTCTGGAGGCTGGGGAGTCCAAGATCAAGGCACCAGCAGTGTAGTGTGGGCTATTCTTTGTTCCTAGGATGGTGCTTTGTTGCTGTGTCCTCTAGAGGAGATGGATGCTTTGTCCTCATGTGGCAGAAGGTACTGAAAGAGCAAAGTTGCCCTTCTAGCCCATCCAACTATTTTATATGGCCCTCCATATAGGAGGGTGATACTCTCATGGCCTAATTACCTCATAAAGACCCCACTTTTAAATACTATTGAATTGGGGATTACATTTCAACATGAATTTTGGAGGAGACACAAACGTTCAAACCATAGCACCCTATTAGCACTTTTAGCCCACCTGTGGACCAGAGTGTGGCCACAATGTACAGTGAATCTGGGCCAGGAGAAAAAGGCAGATTGCCTGTGAGGTTCCTTTCATTTTTCTGGATATGAAGATGGCCTGGGGAATTAAAAATACTAGCCCGGAATACCTTTAACATCTGCCTTCCACCCCCTGCCACTTCTTAGTCTCCCTCCCTTCTTTTTTCACCATAGCATGTCTTGCCCTTCTCCTCAGAATGTTCCTTAAATGGCAATTGCCCTCTTCCCCAGTTAAATCTTCCAATCTCTCAGGGAAGAGCAATGTCACGGACAGGGATTTAGGTTAAGAAAGTTGGACAGATCCGCTTAAATGCAGTAATTGTCAACCTTGGCCACAAATTGGAATTGCCTGAGAAGTTAAAAAAAATACTGATGCCTGGGTTTCAATTCAAGAGAGTTTGGTTTAATTCATGTGGAGTGTGACCTGGGTGTCATAATTTATTGGTAAAGCTCCCCAAGTGGTTCTAATGAGCAGCCAGGGTTGTAATCAGTGATGTAATGTAAGAGCCTTAGAATAAAGTTATCCTCAGCTCCTATGAATTGAGGGTGAGAAGTTAAACTGCCTGATAAAGTGAATTTAATTTTGGTAGCTTTGGGTGGGGCAGGGGTGGAAAGGGTTCTCTTTGTCAATGGGATTCCATGTGAGTGAGTTGGTGGGGCCTCTGGGGTCATATATACCTGGAGCAAGTGCTCTTTATATATCCATACATTGCATGGATTACCCTCTGTTTCTGAATCCACTAATGTTATAGATCAACTTTGCAGAGATTCTGGGGGCTCTGGAGTTTTGATAGTGAGCATGAGTATGTGTGGGTGTGTGGAAAGAGAAGACACATTACAGTGGCAGGTAAAGCTATTGACATTACTCTGGTTGGCTTGTTTGATAGTCAGATGTTTATATCAGGGGCTTCTTATGTAGCCCAAGTAAACAGTGGAGGATAATCAGCTTGTATGCCTTAGAATAAATCAGATAGGAAACCCCCACTACAAATCAGAGACTCAAAAGGGACAGATGTCCAGCTGATATAAAGAATGAAAATTTGTGTTCTCTATAAATGGAATCAAATTCAGATTGGAGCTGAGATTCAACTAGAAAGGGCTAGGATCCTAAGAATGAGGGCTAGTAATGGCAGGTTGGAGCAGGAGAGATAGGGAGACTGGGGCTGCTACTGCCTTTAATTAGCATTTTCTTCAGTGCTGTAAAGAAGGGTTACACAGGACATTAATTAAATTTGCAGCTGATGCTAAATTGGGATAAATTCCAAGGGCTAATGAGACCTAGGAGTAACACACAAGAGCTGAGGAAGGACAAAAACAAGAGTCTGAGGAAAGCATACCTTCCCAGTTGGAAGAGGTATACCCAGTGAACACAGATCTTCCCCAAAAGGACAGTACCAGAAAGGGCCATAAGAGGGTACAGGACAAAGTCTGGGATAAAAGTATACTTCTAGTGCTCTTTCACTGTGAATAACTGCATTTGGATTTTTTTAAAAGTTTTTTTTATTTTTTTTCTAAAAGTTAACTTTTATTGGGGTACAGTGTCGTAAAGCAATGGTTCTCCACGGGTGATTCCTGGACAGCAGCATAAGCATCACCTGGGGCTTTGTTGGAAATATATATTCTTGGGCCCACCCCAGACCTAGGAAATCAGAAACTACATTTTTAACTGTGTTTTATCAAGCCCAACCAGTGATCTTATGCTCACTCAAGTTGAAGAACCTCTGTAATAAGGACTTATGTCAGGCACTAAAGAAGTAGGTCTTCTCTGGGGGCAGCTGTTTCCCCTGACTGAACATTTATATTAGAACAGTTTCAAAGAATTTCAGGCCCCTTGAAATGGTGCTTTAGTTATTCCAGCCCTGTCCATGGGGTCTTGGTCCAGAAAGCTGAAACCAGGAATAGACACTGATGCAATCTCTATTCATTTAAATTCCTGTCTGGGTCAGCCCTGAGTCTAACAGCTGGAAGGGCTGTAAGAAGAGCTGTAAGGAATGTAAGACCTGGAGATGTCCTTGTTCCAGCTTCCTCATCTTTGGATGAAGATTCAGAGAGGCAAAATATCCTGCCTATAGTCATCTGTGAATGTCAACGTAATGTGGTTCCAATGTTAGGGATTTCTTATTAGGGCTGAGTTGGGACAGGATTCCTTGTCTCTTGACTGAGTGGGAACCCATCTTTCAGTTGTTTGATGTTGGTGTTCCAGCAGTCTCAGAATGTCTTAATTTCATATGGTCTGTCACACATCTGTGGGCTGATGGAGGGAGTGATGGGAAAAGAGTGGTTCTGCCAGGTTGAGGTTCTAAGCTTTCCCTTGCTTTTATGACAAGATAGGTTCCCTCTACTCAGCAAAGGGAAATCACACATACTTCTTAGCAGAAGTACTTAGTGTTGCAACTTGTCATTACACATTTTTTTCAAAAGGAAAAAAATACTTTTTAGTATGGTTCATCAGATTCTTTTTTTGACATTTTAACTAAGTTTACCCTTTATCCAATCTTTTAAAAAATTATAATATTAAAAAGGCAAATCAAAATATACAAAGACATTAGTAGATAATTCATTAAAAGGAAACAAAGAAGTAGGACACATAGAAAAATATTCACTTTTTTGAATAATTGAAGAAAAGCATATATATCAAGTAATATGTATACATCAAGAGTCTCTAAAATATTGATATCCTTTTGTCTTGTTTATTGCTTCTGCTTTATGAAGGGTATCCCCTTTTGCTTCTGACAGTAGAGGAATGACTATGTAAACTACAGTAGCTAAGTTTATTTATATTATTTCAAAATATTACATAGGTAAAAATGTTTTGGGTTACATGGATCACTTTGTTATACTTGAATCAGGGTTATAAGCGTTTCCATCACCCAGACAGTGTTCATTGTACCCGTTAGGCTTTTTATGCATCCACTCTTCCCACCCCTTCCCTGCTTGATTTCCACTGTGTTTTACTTCCTTATGTAAACATGCATTACATATTTATTGATCACCTACTATGTACCTGGCACTTTGCTAGACACTGTGGAAGTTATGTAGATTAATTAGGCTCAAATTGTATCATCAAAATGCTTATTAATAGAGGGACCATTTCATTTATCATAAAAGCCATCATTTGAAGGATGAAGGGAGTGTTGATAATATTTATCTTGAGACAATAGATATATTTGAAGACCCTAATGAGCAAACAGGAACGTGTGGTTACCTTGTTTACAGATGAATAGGAGGTGCTGAAAAATACAGCATCTCTACTTGAATGAAGAGAGTATCTGTACATAGCAACTGTGCATAGCAGATGTACAAAATGTTATGAAAACATGAAGGAGGGGATGGTCAGGATAAGCTTTACAGAAGAGGGGACATTTGAGTTGGGATTTCAAGTTTGGATAAAATTTCAATTGGTATGGTATTTCAATAAGCACATGTACCATATGTGCACATGGTGCACAATGGCAATGAAATTAAAATTCCAGAGTGTTAGAGGAGAGTGACAATTGTCTTATATAGTTGGAGAGTAAACAGATTATTGGTGTGTGCAGTAGGACAATAGTGGGTAAGGCAACAAGAGTCTAAAATGCTGGATGGTCATCAATTGGATATGAGCAGTTTCTTCTAATACATGTAGCTCAATGACTGACAATAAAATGCTAATATTATAGGTTTTATTTATTTCAAGAGTTACTTATGCCTCAGTCCCTGGATAGCATGTGTTTGTGACTATGGATAGGAAGGAACTGGTCTGCTCATCTCTGTGCAGCACATGCTTAAACGCTTCAGTGCTGTCTCTCCACCTTAGCACTGAAGGATGCTCTCCTTGGCACAAGAGGGACATGACAAATGAGATGGACAGAAGGCTCAATTATCATCGTCTATTCAAGGAAAAGGAAATAAAGGTTATTATTTCTATAGAGGAGTCTCTCCTTAAGTTGTGTTGCCACATTTGTCTGAAAAAGTTTTCCATGGGAGGAAATTTTCCAGAAAGTATCCTTATTTTTTTAATTTTTGTTTTTTAATTTTTTTGTTATTATTAAATCATAGCTGCATACATTAGTGCAATCAAGGGGTACCATGTGCTGGTTTCATATACAATCTGAAATGTTTTCACCAAACTGTTTAACATACCCTTCATGGCATTTTCTTACTGATTGTATGAAGACATTTGTATTCTGCACTTAGTAAGTTTCGCCTGTACCCTTCTAAGATGCACCACAGGTGTGGCCCCACCAATTGGAACATAGTTATATCTTAAGGAATTTGTTTGAGGTAAGAGTGGGATTTTTGGGGATTATTTTTCCTTTTTTTCTTTTTTTAATTGAATCATAGCTGTGTACAATAATTCAATCATGGGGTACAGTGTGCAGGTTTCACATACAATCTGAGATATTTTCATCAACCTGATTGACATAACATTCATGAGACTTTCTCATTTACTATGTGAAAACAT
>CAUYON010194747.1:0-10249 GCA_963573935.1 Arctocebus calabarensis | reverse complement strand
TAAAAGATGTAAAGTCTCCATCTTTTTATGGCTGAATAGTATTCCATGGTATACATATATGGCAGTTTTTCATGGATCAATGGGCATTTAGGTTGCTTCCAAGGCTTGGCAATTACGAATTGAGCTACAATAAAATTTCTTGTTCAAACGTCTTTGTGGTAAAATGATTTTTGTTCTTCTGGGTGGATACCCAGTAGTGAGATTGCAGGATCACCTGGAAAGTCAGCTTTGAGGATTCTCCATACTTCTTTCCATAAAGGTTGGATTAGTTTGCAATCCCACCAGTGGTGTAGAAGTGTTCCCTTCTCTCCACATCCTATAGTCATTATTATTGTAGTTACAATTCAGCTTGAGACAATATCTGATTCTTGCTCTGAAAAATGATAAAATTAGGCATATCTTCAAATATGTTTGTTGTCCCCATACATGTGATGTTTCCATTAATCATCTTATTAGAGGTAATTGTCATTGTTCCAGACTTCGGTATCAGCTACATAGTTCTTAGCTCTGTCAGGCATATTCTTGGTCATCTCCTGTATGTATTTATAAGTTATGCAGAGGACAAGTTTCTCAATCTATACTCTTAGCTTAAAAAATCTCTTTCCTTGAAATGCTATTATTTTCATTTTCTTGATTTTGAGAATTTTTTTATTTTTCAATCTTCATTTTGAAATAATTTCAGACTTGCCAAAAAGTTATAAAAATAGCACAAAGAATTTCATATACCCTGCACCAGGATTCCCCAAATGTTGCCAACTTATGTAATCATAGTACAAGCATCAAAATCAGGAAATTAATATCAAAGCAACATTATTAAGTCACCTTTAGATCTACTCCAATCTTACCTGTGTCTCACTGATGTCCTTTATTCAGTCCAGGAGCTGACCCAGGATTGCACATTGCATTTAGTTATTAAGTGCTTCTATTTTTTCTTTTCTAACTTTTAATCAGCACCTCCACGGAGGAAGCCTTCCCTGGTGGGGAGTTTCCTGCTGCCTTCTTCCAGACTGGCCTCTCCATCTCTGTTTTTCCCATGTGGTACGTCTGCTGTGACTGCCAACTTATTTGGGCAATGCCTCTCTTTTTGTTTCTTATAAAACCCCAATCTTATTCAGGTCTGGAGGAAAGTTTTGTTTGTTTGTTTGTTTTTTCAACTCAGACAAGATGCACCAGGCCAGGGGGCTGCAGTCCTGGCCAAAGAGGCAATGCAAATTTTGAGCTGTCCAGGGAAGATTTGGGGAAGGAATGATGCTGTGTAAGTGGGGGAAGGGCACAGCCCTACACTGCCCACTGCCTCTGTCACTGTGCAGACAGGATGCCAGGCATCAGCTCCTGCAGTAATGTGGAGACCAGGAGGGGAAGGCTGAGCAAGCTCCAGAGATGTGACCAACCACTGATGTCAAGGGGCTGGAAGCCAGACGAGCAGCTGGCCACCTCCTGATTCCTCACCTGAGGAAAAGCACATCCTATTTGTCTAAACACAGCTAGCCAGGTGTTCTGACAGCTGCCTCTGGACATCTCTGATGGACAGAGCATGCTATGCTATGTCTGTTTCCCTGGGGCTCAAGCCAACCTTGCCAGCTGGCTCGCTGCTTCCCATCTTGCTCCTGTGCAAGTGGTTCTGTTCAGACGCTGCTGCGTCCTCTGACCTAACCTCGGACACTGCTCTTGGCTTCTTTCCCACTTGCATTTGGATGATGAAGGGGAGGACGGCATTATGGTCAGCCTCTATTTCTGCAGAGATTTTATTCTATTCAGCAGGATTTCAGTGGAGCATTTTAAGGATGGAAGCAATATGATCAGATCTACGTTTTAAAAGGACTCCTCTGTCTGCTATGGGTTGGGGGCAAGTGCAGAAAAAGAATGTTCACTAGCGGCTCCTGAAATGGAGAAATAACAGAGAGATGATAAACGGTTTAGCCAGTAGGGCATCTGGGGAAGGGATGGGAGCCGTTTGACAGGTCAGGCCAACAGGCCTTGCTGATGGATGGGACACGGTGCGTGAGAGAGTAAGAAACTGAGAGTGCGTTAGCACGGCCCCTGAGCAGGGATGACATGCAAATTCATGACAGGGCCCGTATTTTTTTGTGGCAACTATTTTGAGAAAGTGCAATAATCAAAATAAAAAGAAGGAAAGAAAGAGAGAGAGAGAAAGAGAAAGAAAGGAAGAGAGGGAGGGAGGGATCCAGGGAGGGAGGGAGGACGGAAGGAAGGAGGGAAGGAAGGGAATGCAACTTGTGTTTGGGTCCAAGCCCCCGAGTGAGTAGAGATGATATTTAGTAAAAACAAACATTGGGACATAGAAATCAGGCATGGGGCATTTGGAATGGAGAAGCTGGAGTTCTCATAAGCACAAAGGAGAAAGAAGCAGGACACGAGAACTCAGTGTAGGGGATTTTCTTCCGTTTCTTGCATTAGGCTTTCCTGACACAGGCTTTTCTGTCTTGCCGTTTTGCATGATGTGGCCGGCACTGTGGTCATCCACATTCTGGACAAAGTCCCCACTCCCGTCTTCCTTGCTGACAGAGTTGCAACTTTGCAGGAGCTCCGGGAAGAGACTCCCGGCTGACCTAGAAATTGTTGGTAGGTCCTGAGGACAAGACTGGCAGAATCACAGCCTGACCCCTCAGCCTGACCCCACGGCCTGACCCTTCCCCTGCTGGGGAGGGTAATATGTGTGTTTTGTTCGTGCAATAGGAAGCCTCCAAGGCCTGTGAGGCTTCCATCTCAGGCTACCTGCAATCACAGACGAGGGACGCAAAGAAAGCAGTCTCATGTGGCACAGCTCACAGCCAGGTGCAGGCCTGTCTCCTCTCTCTAGGGTTGTTCTAGCACATGCGACAGGCTGTCCCCAAGACCCCAGCAAGCCCATGGGGACACTTCATTTACCTAAACCAGGCCTAATTATCCCTTTGCGTACCTGCCATGGACATACCTGTCCAGGGGTAAAAATCCCCTACTGCGTACTTGCCATGCTTGTCCCCACACTCGCGGGAATGGCAGTGGACAGTGGTGTCCTCCCTTCACTGGGACGACTTCTCCGACACCCCCACTTCTTCTGCTCTTACCTCCCAACTACAGAGAGGAGACAGCAGGGACGCACTGTTGGAGGAAAGTGCTATTTGCCAGTGGGAGGCTTTAGAGAAGAGGCCCACGGAAAGACACAACTTTTTTAATGACTTAAAATTTGATGTGCAATGTCTATTTTATCAATATGAGGGAATCTACCCCTGGATAAAAGCAAAAAACACCGAGTGTCTCAGAGAAGACTGTAAGTCGTGGACCTCTTGAATGTCTGAAACCGTCTGAAAGTGCCTTTGTTTGCACGAGTCTTCTTCTTACACTAATGAGAAAGGAGTTGCCCTAATGATCCATATAATGCACATTTTAATGGTAAAATTAAATTTTGAATAAACACTATGAAAAATCAAACATTAGAAATCCATTTTTTAACAGCTTAAAATAGTGACTTGTCACTGTGCTGTGTGAGCTTAAGTAAGATCATTTCAGATTATGTATACAGTGCCAAACTCTTTCAATCTAATTATGTCAAAATTGTGTTTTCATTAAGCCTTCTACCTAATGCAAAAATGCCATTGAAATTATTTTCACTGACATTCTCCTATTAAGCTGGCTTAGAAACCACACTCACATTTGACCAGGTAGCTGTTTTTAGAATTAGCGACGCCTCGGTGGGAACAAACCCCGCCTCCCTTCCACGATGGGGCTCCTGTGGGGATCACGGGAGACGCCTACTGCAGGCGAAGCACACAGGTCGCACCCCAAGCACAGTGAGCATTATTACTGCCGTCCTCAGTCTCCACCTATAATTATGCCGTCCGTAGCAAGAAATACACAGCGAAAGAAGGGCAGTCGTCAGGCCCCAAATTTTGCTGCTATTTCTTGGTTATAGCCTGGCATTTGCCTGGTTATAGCCTGGCCACTGACCAATGTAGAGGTAAGAGATGGGTAAGCCACTTCCAGGATCCCCTGCTGGGGCCGAGTTTCTAAAGTGCATCTTAGTCCAGCCATCATAATGTTCAGTGAGTGGCAAGGAGAGAGGGGAGGGGTAGGGAATGCTTAGACATAACCAAGGCAAACGTCAACAACCTAAGATAACAAAGTTTAGGTTTACAGCCATGGAGAAGACACCTGAGAAATAGTTGTAAGAAATGACCCGTAGTGTTGCAGCCCATATAGCCTATGGCTAGAAGGAGTGAGAGTTATAAGAAATACCTGTATAGCTCAATAATGGAACACCTGGGTGGAAAGGGCATAGGGAGGGATTTGGCTCTCCTAACAAGCATGAGAGCTCGTGAGATAAGAGCAGTGGTAAATTGGGAGTCTCTACACCTGTGGTGTTGAGAGGCACAAGATCCAGCCTTATATGAGGCTGGAAGAGCAGGCAGTCAAAGAGCATGCACATTCTATCACGGACCTGCTTACTCTGACTCCGTCTCCTCTCCTGCCTGCAGAACGCCAGCACTGTGTCTCTCTGCTGAAGATTACCCAGCTCTGCTAAAGACTAAGATCTATCTCTCTAAGAAGACTGCTTTACTCTCTCTCTCATACACACACTCTCTCTCTCTCTCTCCTGCTAAAGTAATAGCCCTCGGGCATCTAAGAGAATTTGTTTCTGAGCAAGGTAACTTAGTGGTCCACATCCGGAACCTAGTTAAGACGGGCCAGAGACCTGGCCAGTCCTGGGCCTTGATAAGAAGTGTCAGAAGTGACATGTGACACCATAGGGCCAAGGTGCTTTCTCCACTTACATGATTCATAGGGCACATTGATCACTCACTGACTAATTCAATTATTTATTCCCATATCCTTACTGGTTATCTGCCACATGCCAGGAGCCTTTCCAGGTCTGAGGCTAGCACAGAAAGCAGGGAAAAGCAAGACTCATAGACCTCTGTGTCTTACCCTCTAGGGTAAAGTAGATACAACCCAGAAAGCAAATAATGAAACCCAAGAACTTCACATGGAGAAAACGAAACAGAAGATGCAACAGACAATGAGTAGCAGCACGAGAGTGAGTAGATCAGCCAAGACTGGACGACAGGAAGGTGGTGCTTGAGCTGCAGAGCCAGTGAGGGCAGAGAAAACCACCCACGCTTATTCAACTTCTCAGAGAGAGTTTCTACAAGGCTACCCGAGTGTCAATCATATAAGTTTGTGTCTGCGGCAGACTCTAAGGGAACCCAAATTAGTTCCAACTCCTGGTATTCACACCCTTGAGTATGGGTGAGACTTCTGACTTGCTCCTAACCAGAAGACAAGCAGTGAGTCATCATGTCCATGATTACCTTACAATCCAAATGTCTGTCATGCTGAACTCTTTCCCTTGCTGGCTTTGGTCAAGAAGGGGACCACGTTGGGAAGCCCAGGTGGTAAAGAAACTAAGATGGCCTCCATCCAACAACCAGCTAGAAACTGAGGCCCTCAGTCCCACAGGAGGCCAGGAACCAAATTCTGTGGACAGCTGCATGAGATCGGAAGTGTGTCCTTCCTAGGGTGAGCCTTGTAATGGCCTCCAAGTCCTGGCCAGTCCCTGGATTCAGCCTGTGGCAGATCGTGAAACAGGCCAGTGAACCTGTGCCCGGACTCCTGACCACAGAAATTGTGAGATAATAAATGTGTGTTTCAAGCCAATAAATCTGTTATGCAGCAAGAGAAGGCCGGGCAGTGACATTAATGAAGACTGATGGGGTTGCTGAAGTGGGTAGAGAGTTGGGAGAGCATCACTTGGGAAGGGAAGTGAGAGCACAGCTGGCCTTGCACAGAGCATCGTTCAATAGCTTTGCCGTGACAGGAAGCTCCCATCCCAGGACTGAGACCTGTTCCCTGAGCTTAAGGAACTCATCAGAAAGAAGTTGTCAGAGAAACAGGTGGCAAACAGGAAGTAACCTGGATTAATTCTGGAAATACAGAATCATGGTGATAGTTGGACTTTACTTGTTAAAGAAATTAAACTTGATTATAATAAAATAACATGTAAATAGGACTTTAAAAAACAAAGTAATACAAAAGCATGTAAATATAAATAGTAAATTCTCCCTCCTCTCTTCTCAGAGCTGAAAGATAACAAGTTATTACAATTTCTTATCTATCCTTCTGGAAGTTCCCCGTGGGTTTGCGTGCAGCGTGTGTCTTTTTTCCCTGTAGCACAAATGGGACGCAGCTGGATGTACTGTTCTTGCCCTTGCTCTTTTTCTTACCATTGTGTCTCGGCAATCTCTCAGCAGCCACATGTCCCGATTAGCCCATTCGTTTATGTGGCTGCATAAGATCCCTTGTGTGAGTATGTTTTACGTGACTAGTCCCCTGTTGATGAGCACAGAGGTTGCTTCCACGTTTTCACTGTCACAATAATGTGATATGTAAATCTTTGCTCATTTCTATAGCGGTAGGATAAATTTCTCGAAGTAGCACTTGGTGTGCGATCCAATGGCATATGCCCCCAACAGAGGCTGCACCCACCTTCCTGCCACCCTGTCTACAAGGCCGCATCATTTTTAGCCAGACTTGGGCCAACACTACATGTTAACACAGTTTAGAGTCTTTTCCAATTTAGTAAGTAAAAAGTGCATTTGGGCTTTTAACATCTGCACGCATCTGCATTTTGTAAGCTGCTCACAGGTTGAATCTACTGAAAGAATCCAAACTCCTTTAGGTCAGTGAGACATTACGATTGAAACCCTTACACACGGAGGGCAAAAATGAACAGTGTTAGGTAAGGGCTGTCGCTCAAGACTATGCCCTCGCACCCCACAGGTGGTCCCCATCTTGACAGCCACCTCACCTAAGTTTGGGAACATCCTTTTGACTCAGGCTGAGATGAGGGCATCGTAAGAGAAGCAGAACTGTCAAGTGCAACTGAAACACGGACTTGAGTACTTGATAGAGTTCAGAAATGACGAGCTGCTGGAACGCCCTCCACAGAGTCTTCTGGAAAGGAGAACTTGGGACTCCCAGGCAGTTCTCATCCCAAATGCAGCCACATTTGGAAAGCCCTCTTTCCTTCTACAGTCTAGTTCTTTCAAGCTAAAACTCCACACGATAAAAAATTACCTAACCGGATCCCTCCAGAAAACCAATAGATGTTATTAAGAGAACAAATCTCACACATTCAAAGAAGAATAGAAAGGAAATGCTTAATCAATGTGTATTGTTGTGTTTCAACCGTGTCCCAGCCTTGAAGCAGCCTGGGCGCTCACACAGCTGACTGCAGCACACAGACTGAAAGCAAAGGGGCTACTCAGGTCTCTCAGTCTTGAAGGAGACTTTGCAAAGCCTGGATTATTTTTTAAATCTATTTTTGCAGTGAAAGGAAGCCACAGGCATCTGAATACTGGCTCCCAGGCCCAACACCTAATTTCTGCCAGGGCATGAAGAGCGCCTTCTGAAACTGTGCCTCTGGAATTTGGGGTGGTTTAAACGAGATTGGAGCACTTGGGTGGCTTTTGTTTTTGTTTCCCAGTTCTCCTCCATTCTGGTATTTCTTTCCTCCAAAGGACACTGTGTACTCACCACAGGTACTCCTCATCGTCCCAAAACACAAATCCTGATTCATGTTTTAAAGACCGAGGCTTGAAGGCTTGTCTTGTATTTTTGTTTTCCCCCAGCTATAGTCTACTTGTGCCAACAAAATGAGTGTATTCATTTTATTTTTAAAAACCTCCTACAAATTTTCAGTGACTCTTTCAGGATAAAATATTCATACCTTGACTCCAAATTATAGTTGGGAGCGTAACCACTCAACAAGCACTTTCAGTCCAGATTCATTTTAGATTCATGAAGCGGGAGAAGGAGACTTGGGAGACACAAAGTCTCCTTTGAAGGAGAGAAATCCTGAATGAAGAAACGAGGGAGCACGCTGCCATCGCAAACCAACCCAAACGCCTTCGCCGCAGTCTCAGAGTTATTTAGGGTAGAGCAGCGGGCTTTGGCAAGCAGAGAAGGTGGCCCAGGATGGGACAACTGAATTGAGGAACTGCTTGGGCAGTGAGCTGATTTAGAGAATTAAGGTAAGTCAATTAAATGTGACTGTGTTCCAGCTCCTTCTACTTGTATCAAAATCAGTCAGCACATACAGCTTCTACTGTGAGAGCTTGATCACATCTGCTGCAGACAGCTAGAAAGTTGATTTTACTAGGCATTTGGATGCTGGAAAAAACACGATCTAGATATTCAAAACCCGCCTCTTGATTTCCGTGAAGTGCTACCTGGCAGGTCTGGTTGCAAATCATTTTGCAAATGCAAATCCTGTTCTCAAAAGTTTCGGGACTTTTTCTTTTCAGTAATCCTCAAAACTGTTATAATCCTAGTATAGATATTTTTAGAAGAAAAATGTTGCTTTGAATCACGCCTCCAGATTTTTAAAATGGAGACATTTTACAAATTGCAAGTGAGAGATTTTATTTGACAATGGTTTGAAAAACATTTACTAGTGTTAGTGAAGTCTGCTGGGCTGTGGGCTCTTTGAGCATTAAAAACACACAGTAACAGGTAATTCTTTCTGCCAGGGAGGTTATACTTTGCTAACATTTTAGCAAACCTGACTAACCTTTACTAGGAAAGGCCTCACATAACTGTAAGTGCAGAGCTGGGGAAGTTGTTGAGTTTGTTTGATTCTTGGGCCCAGTAAAAATGTGAAGGCCCCAAGACTGTTTTTCTTGTCTTCTTTCTGTGTGCTCAGCAGCATGCAGGGCTGCAAATGGACCCCAGAAGCTCTCAGCATGACCAGGAAGAGAGAGCAGGAGAGCAGTGCAGCTGTGTTCCCAGACGCCTCCTGTCCACAGGGAAGGCGAAGGGGGGCCTCTCAGCACAGTCCTGGGCCCCAAGGTACTTGCCAGGGACAGAAGCTCCGGGCAAAGCCTTTTTCTAAATGAATGCCAAGGGCAGAATTGAGCTAGAATATTCAAATCAGGACAATCATTTCAGGATTCAGTGGAAGAGTGGTAAATTTTAAGAAGTCAAATTCAGGCATCAAGGAATTAGACGAATTTCAGAACCGTGTGGGCTGGGGCAGAATACACAGACCCATCTCAGAGCCTAGAAGGAGGGGACACCATGGCAAAGGCTTTACGCCAGCTGGGTCTGGGTCATCTCATAAAGGGCACTCACATTTCAAAAAAGGCCCAAAGCATAGTCTCTGTGCAATGGAACTTCAGCCAGTGGGAAAATGAAATACCTTAGTGCAAATTCAGCTAGCCTATCACTGCCCACCCCCATAACAAGCAGCATGACAATTGTCACCCACTAATTTCCTACTAACAATGACACTCTCCATCTTGATTCTCAAGTGTCTATCTGAAACTGAGTTCTATTATAAATATGCTAATGATGCTCATTAGCAGGTCCAGCCAGGTTCATCTCAGCAGCTGCAGGAAAGGCAAGGACATCTCCTCCCCACTGTCCCAGATCAGGCAGGAGGCAGCACCACGAAGGGCGGCCACCGCTGTGATATGTCCCAAATGTTATCCCTTCCAGACCCTGCTTAAATGCCACAGTCATGGCCTTCCCACTGAGCACCTCCAGCAATTCGCACAACTGTCATCTGCCATCCCACTCACCACATGTTGGGGGAATTTAGGTGTGTAAGGCCCTGGAGGGTCGAGGGCACATGTCACACTCACCACCGCACCCGCAGTGCCCTGTGCACAGAGGAACATAGTAAATATTTGCAGAATGCGGGGGGCAAGGAGGATTGGCAGCTCTGAGTTATCATCTCCTATGATACTACTGCTCGAATTCGTCACTTCCTATGAAAGAAACATTCACATGTATGTCTAGTATATATTTGACTCTCTGTATCTGGGCGTCGGGACCGCCGTAACAAAGTACCCCAGACCGGGTGGCTTATGTGGCAGAATGTGTTTTCTTGCAATTCTAGGGGTTACAATTCTGAGATGAAGGTACGGGAGGGTTTGTTTCCTTCTGAGGCCTCTGTTGGCTTGGGGTTGGCCGTATTCCCCCTGTCTCTCCACGTAGCCGTTCCTCTGTGAGAGTCTGTGCCCCAAACCCCTCTTCTTTTTTTTTTTTTTTTTTTTTGGTAATGTATTTTTCTTTTTTTTTTATTAAATTATAGCTGTGTACATTAATGCAATCATGGGGTACAATGTGCTGGTTTCATATACAATCTGAAATATTTTCATCAAACTGGTTAACATAGCATTCATGGCATTTTCTTAGTTATTGTGTTAAGACCTTTATATTCTGCATTCAGTATGTTTCACCTGTACCC